>JBCFXI010000125.1:0-293635 GCA_038496175.1 Ampulex compressa | reverse complement strand
ATATGTACACGTGTGTGTTATGATGACTCGATGCAATTACCTAATTCATGGAATGGGCAAAATATTGCTTATTTTTTGAAATCGGACAGTTTTGTTGCCTAATTCATGTAATAGGTAGCAAAACCGTTATTCTATTTTTCGGAATGACCAATTTCCTTCGATAAGGTTCACAAAGATGTAAATGTATGACAATCATGTCTAGTCTAATGTTCTCATATTTTGAACATTATTTTTGGCGACCTACTCTACAAAGGTATATATAAATTCTCAATGTTACATTTAACATCGGATCGCAGGAACCATGCTGGACCTTCTGCGGAATCAATCTGACCGGAAATGCCAACTGGGGCCAGAATTAACTTCCGCCTCATATTTTCGCCTTGACATTTCCAGTTGACTCTGCAGAAGGTCCAGTGTGGGTCCTACAGATCGATGTTAAATGTGCTCCTAAGAATTTCTACGTTCCTACGTAAAGGGAGCCTCTGGAATAATGTTTAAAATATAAGAATATTACAGTAGAAGTTATTGACGTAAATTCAAATTTTTATGAACCCCGTTCAAAGAAATTGCTCATTCGAAAAAAAAGAACAAGAGTTCTGCTATCTATTTCATGCATTAAGCAACAAAACTGCTTTGTTCGTCAATTCGGTAAACTCGTTGCCGATTTCACGAAATAAGCATTATTTTGCCTATTCCGTGAATTAGGGAATTGCACCGATTCGGCATAACACACACATGTGTATATATATAAACGGAGAGAAGAAGCTAGAAAGCGTAACCGAAAGGCCGTGCACTGCAAAACGTACATCGATTAAGCTACGTATTGTCGTTTAGCACAAATCACTCAAGGAACGGAGGATCAATGGTCGATGATGAGCCAGTGGGGCGGAAACCAAGGATAGATGGGAACTAACGGAAAGGAACCCGGGTACAGTCATGTCCGGAGAAGGCGTGAGAGAAACCGAAGTCGGCGCTTTTCTGCGTGGAAATACGCTTAACCGATACTGCAGATGCAAATATCATACGAGAGAAGTGTCTCATTGAACACGCGCGCGCGCGCGGAAACAAAAAACACACATGTGTACACGTGCCGCGATATGCGTATGCACTACATGCGTGCACGCACATTGAAAGCGAGTTTCGAACCACGTCCAAACTTTTATCGTTCCTGATATACTGGATGGAACCTGACATAAGACGCGAAAGAAAATTCCTGTATACGCATTTCGATGTAAATATCAGCGAGTGCTAAGTCGGGATCCGTGCACGGTAAAGCCAATGGCTTCGATAAATCCCGCTCGAATAGCCTTGGAGCAATAAAAGGTCGTAGTAAGATTTTATTGACGACGGACAGTACCTATCCGAATTAGCCCTCGCAAATGCACCACGATTTACCTAAAATTCAGCTTTTGCGACCAACAGAAATAATGGAAAAGGGGAGAATACTCTATGGATGTGACTGTACAGCGTGTTAACTTGTGTCCGGGAGTACATATATATCGAGAATCCTTTTTCAATTTCAAGTATTAAGGATTGCATATTGTATATAAACAAGACATATTTTCTATATAAGGGATGTCGCTCGGTATGGCCGATGGCTCCAAAAATATTGCAATATTATGATAATTCTTTCAAGCGGTAGGATAGCCTTTAATCGTTTTATGTAATGTAACGATAGCAGAGGGTCTGGCAGAATAAAAGTGAAAGTTCTGTATTTAAACATCCAGTAGGTATCTGTTCATTCGTGTATGTGTTTGGTATCCTACTATACACGGACGTTAGAGCTTAAAGTTAGACAATACATTGTCTATAATATGCACCACCCGCCATAAAAGAAAATTACTACTTGTGAATCCTCCAACCATGCAATAGAAACACATCTTATTCGCTCATTGCCATTCTATCAGGTAAGAAAAAGTACAAGATTTATGTAATTATGTGGTTATGTGCTTTTGTACGCATATGTAAATCTATGAAATCTCCTTTAACTTGGGAATGGATTTGGGATGTATGTCCACATACATGTAGAAGACAATATCGAGAATGTTTATTACCCTTTCATGTACATCACATATTTTCCAGTTCATCTGCATCTCTCGTTTCATGTTCCTTGTGCTGGTTTTCCACTTCCTAAACATAAATCGAATTCCTATCTGTACTATTATCTGCATTGTACAAATTCTATTGTACGAACAATTAATAAGACAGCGATAAGAATACTACTTACCTTTTGAATAACATCCAAAAATGCTGTATTATTACTGGATTGAAAAAAGTCATTAATTTCCTGTGGAATGCAAAAGGCAGTGGTAGCTTTTGGCTGTATACCAATTTCTTCTCCGATAAACCTAAATTCTGGAGTGTTTCTTATACAAGTTTGTAGCTCTTCATAGGTGAAAAGAGTTCCTTTTGTGACGGACTGATCCAATGGACCAAAATCAACTATTTTTACTTTGTCTTTTTTGTAACGCACAACATCAAATGAATCTGCAAGTTTTAAATTGCTTTTGCCAATAACGACTATTCATTTGCAAGCATATGTATACTTTTATAAAAATTGCAGACTCCGTATCTCACCGATTTTTTTTGACTTTAATATAATAATTAGGGGCCACTTACTGATGACTCCTAACAAATGGATAAATTTACAGAACTTCTATTTTCGAGAAAATCAAAATAAAAGTACTCCGGATATACTTACTACCCAACATATACCCAAAAAGTGTTCCTCAAGTCAAACAATTTGGTGGTGCAGTTGTTAGCTTGCCTACTTTTAAATTACTTTACGTGTTCACGGTTACGATTTCCACAAATATTTTTTTTTCCTCTTCAGAGAAAATACTTTCACAAGGAAATTGAGGCTTGAGAATTTTTCGAAAGTGGTAATGAAGATCGAAATTACTTATGCTACAGACAGAATAAAAAAACATATGTACTCTTATGCTTATCCAGTAAAGTAAATATAACTGGTGCAATTTAAACTGGATTGTCTCAAAAATGAAAGCATAGTAATCTAAACCCTTTTGTAAGAGTCATCTACGAGTCATCTTTTGTAAGAACCCCCAACCGTTATGTTAAAGTACATCAACATCAATAGAGTGCAGGATCTGCCTTTTCCTTATCAGTTATACAGTTCATTTCATACATAAATATGCGAATTTTAGCTTACAGTTGTTTAGTTCAAATTTGTCTTTTATACGCTCATTAAATAAACTCTTGATATCCGTTTGAATATTGTACTTTTCAGATTCATTATAGCTATGATACTGTGATATATCTCTCTGGCTTATACCTGCAATAAATGATGTTTTTAATACATTAATTTTTCAAAAGCGGAGATTTATAATTATTTATTAGAAAGTTCATAATCTTATTATTACCAACAAGTTCCTTCTCTACCACAAAGCACCTAAACTCTGTACAAGGATTAATATCGTACCACTGCTTTAGTACCAAGCAACAATGCAGCGGGTTTCCATTATTAGCCAATGATTTAACTGTCTGAAGATCTGTCGCTATTTTGTCTGAACTTTTTAATAACAAATATATTTCCTCTAATGTTTTGCATATGAGTGTCTTTGTTGGTGCTACCCATACTGCATCCTGCATAAGGATCCAACATTAGCCTTAATGGACATAACAAAGATATATAATCACCACCTGTAGGGTTGTATGACTTGTTTGTTACCGAAGGTGAACTCCAATTACTTTTTACAAAAACAGCTCCATATTCATCTATAACATCCTGTATTTTTTGGCTGAACTCGGGAAACGTTGGCTGGCATTCGTCCGTCTACGAAAATGACGAAGTGGCCTTTAATAAAAACTGAAATCCATAAAGCAACAAATTTATCTGTTTACAACTCTGTTTACCTCCTCATCAGCAACTGGTAAACCGTCCGCCCACTTTGCATCTTCTGGCAAAGATTTGGACACTTCAAGAGGTAATAAAAATGCATCATTTTCCAAATATTGGACTATATTTTCAGGAATAGGAATCATAACAGCCTTCAAAGCATATTTGCAAAACTGCGGATACCACGACGTAAAAGAACATTCCGGTTTCAAATTACTGACCATGTTAAGAAAGTTTAAAGAAAAATAATTAGCTAAATATTCGCAAAAGTTTGTAACGTTGTCACTTCTTAGCACGACCTTTTATTCTGAGTATTAAGGCTCCACAGAGGGCACTACCAAACTACGAGTTTTAGGGGCCTCAGGTGGAGAAATCGAGAAGCTCCGGAAAATGAGCTGCGCTATCCGAATAGTGCCGTAGCATGGTTAGTGCTAATCCCTCACCTTTTCGGCGTCACAATTTATCTCGCCCGTTCTTACGGTATCTCTGTCGCTTTCAATATATCTCGCTCGCTTTCGATGCGTATTTAATCATTATACATAACAATTTCGATGCAAAAGTTTCTTCTAAGGGACATTTTTCCCATTTTAAAAGATATTTCATTCTTTTCTCGCCTTCTTGGATTAGCAATAAATTATATTAGGCTGTTTAATGTTGTATTTCCATGTTTCTATGAATAATACAATTAAATATGTCAATGTGTATTATAACAACCATAATTATACATTTCTGCGCAATTTATAAATAGCGCGCGTGTCGATTAGTGTAAGTCTGGACCGATTCGCTCCAACCGCCTGACACCACCACGATCATACCCCAGTTTCTCCTTACCCCCCTTCAGGGGTCGTGAAACAATTTATTGATTCAGTGTGTACATTGAATGCGAGAAAGACATATCAAAGGTGAGTGAGACACAGAAAGTAAGACAGACGCGATACGAGCAAGCGAGATACATTCAGATTAGCGCGGGCACTCGTTAGCGATGTTACGACACCATTCGCGAGCTGTGACGTCAATTCTTCGAAGCTTCTTAATTTTTTCACAAGAGGCCCCCAATATCAACTCAGAGATTGCCCCTCACTACTGCGGATCCTCGAAAGGTGCTGTAGAACATCATAGAATATTATTCTATTTGACTGAATAAGGAAAATACATGTAGTGTATTAAAACATGGCATTACCTTTGAGGATCATGTCCAAAAGGGCGATACAGAAATTACGATCATTAAAAACGTTAAGTAAGTTTCTATTCCAATTTTGCTAATCGCATAAAGTATAATTGCCCATCAATGAGATATGAATAGATCATTGTTTTTCCAGCTAAGGGAACAAAGCGGTACCTTTCGTCCACCGTACTCGAATCCGAAAATGGATCACATGAAGGTGTTATTTCCGCAACGCAGGAGAATTCATCGTCGAGTGAATCTTCTTTTCCATCAATTTTACAAAATTCCGAATTACCACAAAATTACCGATTCGTTTATCCTGAATTCTTACCCGACCCTAATCCATTATACAGAAATGCGCTGAGAGAAAGGTTAGAGCGTATGGACATGTTAGCCAGACGTGCGAATATAAGTATACCAGAATTCTACGTGGGTTCTATATTAGCCGTGATATATACAGAGCCACACGCACCAGGCAAGGTCAATAAATTTGTGGGAATTTGCATAAACAGAGAAAAATGTGGTTTAAGGGCCAATTTTCTCTTAAGAAATGTGGTGGACAACCAAGGAATAGAGGTGCTCTTTGAACTCTATGATCCAGCCATCCAACACATAGATTGTCTAAGGTATATACTGTGTTAAAGGCAAATGAGTTTACATTAGCTTAAATAGAATTTCTTATATGATTTTCTATATCATGATTATACATAAGTATTTGGCTTATAGGTGTGAGAAGAGGTTGGACAATCGATTGTTCTACTTGCGTGATGCACCATTAGAATACAGCACATTTCCATTTGATATGGAAAAGCAAATATTGCATGAAGGTGCAGAAATTCCAATAAACGATATAAAAGTACCATTAAATCCACCGCCATGGTTGGAAAAGTGGAACCGCCAGGATTTGAAAGGTGTACAGAAATTGACAGTCTCCCTAAGGCAGAGGCTAAAAGCAGAGGCTGCTGCTAAACCATGGGAGAAATATGATTTGATGAAGATTTATAGGTACATTAAAGGAAATTTGGATACTTGTATTGTTTACATAGCGTATATTTCACAAATATTTGTAATGTTTGTCTGATTTTAGGTCAACTATTCCTGAAGAGGAACAAAATGAAATATTTTCAGAAATGAATGCAGAAATACGTCAGTTGGAAATTGATAGACACAGACAAAAACGTAAACATGCCTTTGATTCGAAAACGAAAAAATAAAAGAAGTATCATATATCTCATAACTGCTAATGTTCCTCTCAAATCTAACAATGTACAATGTCATGATAAAATTATATATTGGAAGATAACGATTTCATTACATTTAATGCATAAATACTATTCATCCATAATCCATAGTTTTAAAAATGTCAAACGTGTCATGATTCATGTCATGTTTTGAGTAAAAAAATTGAACAATTCTTTAATAACATTTTTACTTATTTCTCAATATCCATTAAATACCTACTGCTTGATATCCTAATTTGTGTTTTTATTAGGAAATGAAAAATGTACAATGAAATTGAAAAATTATAAATCATTCATTGGATTATTCTGTCACTCTTGCTTGTACATAACGTTACTTAATTTCGTTTTTATTCCAACGAAGGAACAGGATAAATGTACAAATATCAAATTAACTTGTCAGTAGGGCGACGTTTATCTCTTTGACCATCTTAACGCGGTATAGCATTTTTATGAGGTGTTCCTTGCCAAGCGGAGATGTTGAATACCATACTGGACTATCTGGTACGCAACTTCTTTCAGGTAATAAATAGAACACATCGTTACGCGTTTTAACACTTTCTGGACTGAAACAATAATGAGTATATAAGACATGAGTACTGTGGTACGTCAATGTAGGGATATCACCGCGAGTGTCCATGTGTATGTGTTAACATACCATTTTGATAAATAAAATTCGTATAATTTAACAGGACACCTCAGAGGATTTTCCTCATTCTCTTGTTGCTCGTACACTTTCTTCTTGCGCGAATTAGCTTCTATGAGAAAAGAACATTTAGTAAAAAATGAAAAAGGACATGAAGGATAGGCCAGAAACTTTATCGAGTATTCAAGAAAATACTTTTTAATATCCAAGTCGATACTAACCAAGCGCCGACTGCGGCGGATAAAAACGTAGGAGCACGTTTCTAGAGCCAGGAACCTTCCCTGCAACCGCAGTAGGTTGCGCCGCTGGATTACGTTTCCAGTGCTTCATAATGTGGGAAAATGACAGTTGCATATGCTCCTCTACAGTCTAGAAAATGTTATTTTTCTTTCTAGATTACACTGCCATCCAAACAAAGCTAAATAAGCCTGCATTTTAATATCATCATTCCGTAAAAGTACATATTACTGTATATTTTCTTGTTTAAATATCACTTACGGTCGTTACACACTCACCACAAGATTGAAATGTTTAGTGTTGAAGAACATAAGTGTGCTTAACAAAACGTGCGGTGAATGAGCACCTAATTGTTTACACTCCCACAAGTGTTCTTCCTCGACCCTTGTTACAATATATTCTGCAAAAAATGTCATGTATTGGACTTAAAAAGTTTTAAAGTACATGTTTGCAGAAGAAAAATATGACATCTACGACACAAAAAATTACAAAGTCACTGATGTATTGATCTTTCAGAGCAAAGTACCCTTAAATGGGAAGAATTAGATTATGTCAAAATGATACACATTAATTGTGTTAATCTGATGTTTTGGCTCAATTGTAATCTTTTAAAAATTTATTAACCCTTTTCTCACGGCAATCCGCTCCGCCGGAATGATGCCACTGAACGGAGCACTGGACTGCAAAATATGCACATTGCACGCCGGTAGGCTTCCAGGTCGTCGCATGGCTGCCGACTATCGCCAGCACTCGTAGCAAAAGGATCAATGATTATGGAAATAACAGTCCACCCTCCATAAGTTGCAATCGCATATTGCTCGATTTTTCGACATAGTTATGGTCAAAACATTAATTAGCCAATATAACAACAATGGTACAGAGATGCTTAATTAACTTATGTTTTGACCAAATAATTGTGTTGAAAAATAAAGCAATATGGGGTGCATTAAACTAACATAAATTAACCTAGGCTAGCTTAACACAATTAATATGTTTCATTTGCACATAATCTTTAACCATTCCCATGTCAAGATACTTTGCTCTGGAGGACCAACACATCAGTTATATTATAATACAAAAGTGGCAGTGAAGGAGTTAATATGAATAGTAATTACAAATGTAGACATATCTTATTATTATTAAAAAGATACGGGATACTTACGTGCATCGTTATATAGAAGAGAAAACTTTTTTGCCACCTCATTCAAGCAGTCTGTAAATTTTTCATAGTATGAATCCGTAAAGATATTATCTATCCTATTGTTCTCAAATAGATATTGCTGTATTCCTACGATAAATGAGAATCATGATACGCATGTACTTTCATCCATCTGTATTAAAATACTTCTGGTTTGAGGGATGATTTCATATAACAGATTTATACAGATATACCTTACCAAGGCAAAGGTAATATATTGTATCAGGAGCATATTCTGCACCATTTGGTTTCCTAACTTCCTTCACAAACAAACACAAAGAATAATTTAGTTCATCTGCTGTAAGCTGTAAAAGGTCTGTCTTAAACAACTTCATTTTTCTCATTGGTGTGCTCTGTTTTTCTAACTCTGCATTTTTGGCAACAACCTGGTTTCAGAAATATTCGTATTATCAAGCAATAGCCTTGTTTATAATAACACCATGATATCAGATATAATTACCCATTGTCGCCACGCATTTACTCCAAATGTATATTTTAGTGCCATATTAGCATCTGGTTTTTCTATAGGTTCCATAATTCGAGGTTGGGGTGGAGGTTGAGGCTCGGGGGGTGGCATAAGTGGCATATCATGAGCACCTGACACACGTCTCGCTCTCTTATTTGGGGTCGATCGAGGCTTATAAGGAACCATGCGCTTTCTTCCGCGTGAACCAGCCATTATTCTGTCCGGCTGAACTAGAAACAAATGATATCTTAAGAATATCCATGCTTTATGTCTATGTACCACAAGCTATATGCATATCTTAACTGTTGTAATAATAGTAATGGGCTGCACACCATCATTGTCTATAGTGGTTTCCGTTTGAGCTGGTGCTTGTGTGGCGGTGATTGTGTTCGGCGTTAGTGCAGCTTCAAGGTCTACTGCTGGTTCGTCTAATTCTCCTGTTGCCATTTTCAAAGCCATTTGCAACATATCATCACCAAAAGTGTTACTGGAATCAACTCCCTCTGGACTAAATCCACCACTATGTGAATTGTCTCGATCACCTGGATCATCATCTCTGGAAAATATTGTGTGGTATATCAAAAAGAGTAACAAAAAGAATTAAACATATTAATATTAATAATTAATATTTCTTATAAACCATCAGAAATGTACCTATCATCTGCAGAATCTGAGTCGCTTTCATTAGCTTTTTTCTCTGTAGCTACCATTTCTGCCATCATAAGAAGCTCAGCTTCAAAAGGATCTGCAGGAATTTTCTCCTGTATTCTTTTTATATCTCTGAAGATTCCTTTGGCACTATTTCTTGTGGTAGGTATAAAAATAGGTACAGGTATAGGCAGTGGAAAAGGCATCGGTACTGGAAATGGCATAGAGTACATGTGCATGGGAAATGGTACGTATATAGGTACCGGTATTGGAATCACCATTGGAGGAGGTTCTTCTGTTTGCGTTGATTTTGTACAAGGACGTGGCCGTACAGAAACACCTTTGGTGTGCATCACAGGCTTGCATTGAGTCGTTTTATTGTGAATTTTTACAGGACTAGGTGGCCTTGTTATAATCTGTTGCTTATATATAATCTGCGGAGATTGGTTCTGGACCGCAGTATTAGCAGACATCAGCACATTATTTATATTATTCTGTTGCAAAGGTGGGCTTGTTTGTCCATTCCCTATTGTTGCTAAGCTAGTTACAGACGATATAACCGGCATATTTTTAGCATTTTGTAACTCATTAACCTGCTGCACTGTTTGATTAACAGCTCTTTGTGGAATAGTCCTTTTGGGTATACCAGTGGGAACAGGATCATCACTTGATGGTATAGTGATCGGTGATTTTGTATATTGAGCTTGGAAATTCATAACGCAATTGTATGAACAAAAATTGCGTATCGTTGCATCTGACATTGTTAAGTGATATTGAGCTTGAGAAAATTCTTTACAAAAATCACAGTTTATGCGTTTTGCAGAAACTGCATTGATGGACACCTAAGAACAAATGAAAATGTCATTAGTTTGGTAATATTTCAATGAATTACAAACAGTAATTGAAAATATGTCTTCCATACAATACCTGGTATAATGTAAGACAATTCAAACTGCACATCATCATTGTTTGCCCTGTTTTTAACTCTTTTTGGATCATGTCAAAATTATATTTCTTCACTTTGCACCAATTGCAAGGAACTATCTTTCTATTGGTAATGATAAATATATTTAAACATGTTTTGGTACAAAAAGTATGTGCTTCGTTTTCGTAAAACACAACGAAACTTTTTTTACTAGGTAGTTCGAAAAATTTTTTGCACGTGGAACATTGTTCTGGATCAACTTTCTTTACAAATTTGAAAGCAGCAAAGCATGGCTCGCTACATATAGCTACGGGGGAACTTCTGTCTATTTGAACTTCACAATGTACAATCTTTTCCTGTATATGAATAACACAAAAGATTTTTACTTTTTGAATACGATTAAACAATTCTATGTACATTGTACAATAGACTGACAAATTCTTACCTCTTGACACACGCTACAACACTTTTTTTCAATCTTGGGTGGTTCGGCAGAGCTCATTTTAGAATACTTCTCCATACATTGTTGGGTACAAAAGTCTTTGAACTGCCCTTTATCACCAACAGGTGCAAGAAAACCTTCCATACTAGAACTTATATCCTTTTGACAGTAACTACAGACTTTTAATCCCTTTTTGAATTCCTCTAAACATGTAGAGCAACAAAATTGTCTAACATCATAGCCAAATCGTACGCAATACTTTCCTAAGCTCACAGCTTGAACGCAACCATTACAATTTCTACAGTAACTTCCGTACTTAGTTTGAAACTTCCCTAAGCATTCCTCGTTACAAAATTCCATTGTCTCCCATGAAAGATTTCGTTCATCATTTAACTCTACGATCAGCAAACAGTTTGCACAGCGTTTTTCCCTTTTAGAGTTCACAGCGTCACTAGGTATATCCGTTGCTTTATTGTTAGCTGCTTTGAATAAAGCTTTACACGTTTTAGAGCATACATTGTAACTATCTAAACCAATTTTTACTTTAATCTTACATGACCTTTGTTCATTGCATTGCTTACATATTTCCTTAGTCGCTATTTCTTCAATTTCAGAGTTTTTGGACTCTTCATCAATGTTAATAATATCTGCCATAGCTGTTGTATTCTTATTTGGTGCTATGTGCTCTTTTTCAACAATCTCAATACGATTTGTACAAGTTACACCTTCCATAATAATTGCTTGAATGTGATCTCTAGGACAATTTTTGTTGGTGTCAGAATTAGCATTCTTTGACTGAGGGCATGGTATCAAAGTATCATTGACACAATTACTCTCTGGCATAGAATTATCTATATTTGAAACTGCTTTTTCAACCGATTGTCCAGGAATTATCACCTTCATACTGTCCGGAATAATACACAACTCATCATCTTGCCCTGGTAAAACGTTAGATTGTTCTTCTTCTGTTTCCATGGGTGTTACTTCATCTACGTCTTTCTGTTGATTACAATTTATGTTTGCTTTTGTAACTATTGCTGAATTTGTTTTTTCATCTATTTGACCTACATTATGATCATTATTATCTGTGCATACATGCACACTATTTTGTGTAGATTCAATGTTTTGGCTTGTACTTGGAAATTGCTGCACATTGTCATGAATTGTTTTATCCGTGTGACCTTCAGAAGGCAAAGCTACAATGTCCTGAAGATTCCCACCTTGATCGCATAATTTAGAAAAACTGACACTATGTTCTGTAATATCTTCTGTTTCAATTTGCTCCATACTCTCAGAAGTTAAGTTGTCACCACCAAATGGATCTTCTGCTTCAATGGCTTGATTCTCAATGTGTGAATCGCCATGTTTATCTTGGGAGAACTGTACAAATTCTGTATTTTCTAGCTCAATAACACTTTTTTCAATCACACCCTTGCTAGAACATTCTGCATCATCAGTGTATGCAGTAATCAGCTTTTTACTACTTGCAGCATTTAATTCAGTTACAGCAACTTGTGTACTATCTGTATTATCATCCAACTTCTTCAGAACTTTGCAATTATCGTTTTCATGTATTTCTGCATTATACAATGTGCCTTCTGTATCAATATCCTCAGAGATTTGATTCTTACTTGAATTAACTGTTTTGGCTACAATGCTTTTGGATTTGTCCTTCTCACATACTTTGGAATTTGATAAATCTTCCTTATCTTTTTCTGATATGTCAAACGTCGACGTAGTTTCTTCAGTTTTGTCTGTCACATCTTTTGAAAGACCTGTATGCAAACTTTGTAAATTTTTTTTGCTACAATTGAGAGATTCATCATCTACATTACTTGTGTTTATATTAAACTTGTCCAAGTCCGAGTTACCTTCTTTGGAATGCGTTTCTGTGTACGATATAGGATTCATTAATTCTGTATTTATTGCATTGTCAGCAGATAGATTAGGTTCATTTTCATTCTCGTATGCCACATTACTTGCATCAGAAGTCTGTAGTGTGCACTGCGATTCATCTAAGGATATACTTTTCTCCATGTTTTTCTCAGCAGGATCATCTTCTTTTTCTTGATTTTCGCAAGGTGAATCACTGTGAGCCTCAAGAGGATTGAATTGCTCTCTTGAAATTGTATCCATTGTTTCTCATATATTTAGGTGCTGTTTCATATATCTAAAAAAAACATGACTATGAATATAAAGAAGAGCCACTGGAATTATAAATTATTCAAATAAAAAAGAAACTAGCATTATTTTGCTTATATATGTTGAGCAAATTTAACAAAGAAACTGTACGCATAAAAACCGAAATTATCAATTATATTAACTGACACTATACAATTAAGGCACTAAATGTAGTAAACAACTCTTGTCTTATATTCATTCAGAAGAATAACTGCAAATGTGTAATATAAACGACATCAAATTGTGGGTAGAAACTGATTCATATCAAATAGCGTGTAATATGATTAAACAACTAACTTGTCATACACAAATTATAGACAACGTGGTTGTCAGAATATTGTTGTCAACAACCTCATACAGTCTCCAAGATTAAGGTTATTCAAAAGAGCTTTGCTTCGCCATGTTGTATTTTGTACCTACGATGCCATCAAGTTTGACAGTAAACGGATAACTACTAAACTATAGTAAGCCGGAAAATTTTACACGCAAGTGAAGTGAAAAATGCATACCGCCATCAAATTGAGAATGGTGAAATTAAGTGGAAATAAGATCGTTATATCTAATCGATTTAGAATGAAATTATTTCAGCGTCTAAAACTTGATGAAAACATATATACATTTACGACGTGCAATATTTCTTGTCACTTAATGAAGTTATGAATATAGAAAGTACATAAAATAAATATCACCTTTTATCTTCGACACGAAATTGCACTTTATATTACAATGTTCACTTGAAAACATCACAATTCTGTAATCACCGCCGAAACATAACAGCCGTGGCGGCAACCTGTGTACGCTACCAACATATGATCTCTGTTGCTTCACTGAATTTAAGCCGCGTTTCTAGGCTACTGTGAATCAAAGAATTATATCCGCCAAAGTAAGAATACATCTATATATTCACAATCATATAGCGAACCAAGTACGAAATTACTACCAACAAAATATCAGAAAAAAAAAGAACGATCTACAACGAAAGCATTGAGTGCCTAAACAAGAATATAATACAAGGAACAAATTTTTTGTCAATGCCACATAGTATTTTATTGCGTTATTATTTTAAATCTTTGTATTGCTCGTTAACACCAAACAATCAGTTAAAGTTACCGCCGTTTTGGAATAAGGTGTTCGTAAAATTATAACGATCAGGTAGACAGTACATATTCGTTAACAATTTTATATTTTCGATATACGCTTCGCATCTTCCATCGCTCATCTCTTATTTAAATATTGATTTCATTTAAGAATTACCAAATATTAAACCAAAAATTTTGTCGAACCAGAGCCGCATTAACATCAGAGCGTTCCTAAAATTTTTCACGAATTCAAAAACCGCCCCTACTCCGCGAAAGCATAGCTACATATCTATGAAATCCTCCGTTGAAGCGAACCAACGGCACACGAAGTGCGAAGTTATTCTTCGAGGTGATAGAATCATCAACTATATCCCGTGCCATTGGCGAGTAATGACAAAATCGTCTACCCAAATATTCCGTGTTCCGTTCTATTACCGTCAGTCTCGAATCTGCCGACGCGTTTAATTAGCATCGCGACGGTCAAAACACGCATGCCCAGTGGGAATCGCATCTTTCGTGAAATGTAAATTCATCCCGTTGTCAGCACAGCCACGGCTTACATGCGTATTGCGCGTGCTACATGACGCGCGCGGAGAAAAAGATATTTTGACATTGTGTCGATAGGGAGAAACCACCGTCGCACACGTTGATCGACGAAAACGCTTGGAGCGCGCGAGTCGAAAAGTTGTTTACTTGAATTCGATATTCACTGAGAGACGAGGTTTGCATTTGTGAGCGCAGGTGGTGTCGCCGTTCTACGAAGGCCCGTGGCGCTTCGGGAATAGGATAATCGCCGAAGGTGTTGACGGGTTCGGTCTCGTGCTAGTGTAGAGAAGGACACGCGCGACCCTTCGAGGACGCGTTGTCGATCATTGTTACGGTTGAAGCTTGAGAAAATGGCCGACAATCGAATCCAGAGCGTTATTTGCCGGTAAGAAATAATCCAAGGCATCTCTGAGGTATTCTTGTTTCGTAAAGCTTGAGAAGTGTCGAGCAGGGGCTGTTATTGATAAACCAACTCTACATAAACAAACAAGCTACATGATGACGCGAAGGTGGAACAAGGGACTGTGGGGCGGCATAGTTCGAGGGATCCAAATTCGTTGATCAGCTTTAAAGTCTTGATCGGCCGGTCGATATTGAATTTTTTAGGTTTGTGTAGAGTATAATATTCATAGGGTACGTGTTAGATGTGGGAGACGGTCGTTGATAAATGTCAAGGTAAACTTTGAAAATTGAGATACATTTAAAGATGTTCTATTACGATGATATTTATTTGTATATGTAACAAGTCATGATTATTACTCGTCCAAGATCGTCTGCGTTCTTTCGGAATAATATTTCACAATGTATCAGTTAGTGTATAGCAGATATTGAAAAATGGATTGGTAAACTTACTGGTTTATGGTTCATTATATTTTGAGCGTGACAAAAATAATTTTAAAATAAATAATGAATAAGTAAAAAATGTCGGCAAAGATATTGACCAAAATTGAATCATATAATGGCATATTTTTGCGTGTTTATAGCATATGAGTATATGGCGAAATGTTATCAGCGACTGAAAGAATATTATGTTCAGTTTGGTTTATTATAAAATTAAAGTAAATCGATTAAAAATGTTGCTGAAACTTCAAAGCATAATTATTTAATCATAATATGTCCTTGTTAAAAGTAATCTGTAATGTTGCAGATATTTCAGAAATGGGATGTGCCGTGGAGGTAATAATTGCAGATATCGTCATGCCCAAGGTACTAGGCAAGATCCGGTGACCACTGAAACAGTTACTCCAGCTGCTACAGAAACAGTTACACCGTTGCCTGTCCCTTCCTTTAGCGCTCCTTGCCACTATTTTAAACATGGTATCTGCAAATTTGGCGATCGATGTCATTTCCGCCATAGTTCAGAGAATACAGCAAACAACACTACGCATACGAGTCCTGTAGGAAATTCATCAGTAGGACAACATACTTCAAACTCTTCTGCTTCAACGGCTTTGAAAAATGTGTATGTTGCCGTACGATGATGTTATAGCAAAGTTTAAAGCATATTACCATTTCCATAACGCATAATATGTTATAATATGGTATATAACTCTATTTGTTCTCTCTCTAGTTATTATAGTTTTTGTTTATTGGAAGAAATGATAATTTAAAATGGATACAAAATTCTTACAGCAAAGAAAGCACGAGAATAGCCGAGGAATGGGTGAAAGCACCTGAATTTGTACCTTCCTCTTGGTTACATACACCAGGCTCGTCCAGTTCTGCAGTTGAAGCAAAGGTGCCATCAGGAATATCTACCAGTACTTCTGCACCAACATCATATGCAGAAGCTGTTAATCCTTCTGGCCATGCGTCCAGTCCAGCTTTAGAGCCGCTTTGCCCCTATGCGGAAGCAACAGGCATTTGTAAAAAACGAATGTGTAAATATCTACATGGAGATATTTGTGAACTGTGTAGCTGTGCTGCTCTTCACCCGCATAACGAAGAACTTCGGAAAAAGCATACAAATGTCAGTATAATTTTGCAATTTGCATATAAATACCTATTATTTTTTTTTTCTTTTTTTTCCCCAAGTAATAGAATTGTATTCTACATAATACCAGATTGGTATAACATGTGGCATATGCTGTTACAGCAAACCAAACTTTTGATTTTCTTCTAAAAACCTTTCATGGATTCAAAACAAAAAAAAACAATTTATGGATTTCATGTTTACATTTATGTTTCATTGTCCTAAAAAGCAAACTAAATAACAGACGTATAATTATTCTTTATAGATTCTAATTTCTCTTTATGCAAGTAATATGATGTCCCAACTATACATTTTGCAACAACTTTCTTATAGGCCTGTGTCAAGCAGCATGAAGTAGACATGGAGCTTTCTTTTGCTATCCAGCGTAGCAAAGAGAAATCGTGTGGCGTCTGCTTTGAGATAATTATGGAAAAGTCAACTGCAGAACAGAGGTTTGGAATTCTGCCCAAATGCAATCACTGTTTTTGCTTAACTTGCATCCGAAAATGGAGGCAGGCAAAACAATTCGATAATAAAATCATAAGAGCTTGTCCAGAGTGTCGTGTAACTTCTGACTTTGTGTGTCCGAGCATGTTTTGGGTAGATACGAAAGAAGAAAAAGAAAAACTGATAAGGAATTACAAACGTGCTCTTAGGTAAGACAAATCAATTTTTTTTACTTTTGTTTATTATCTATACCTAATTTTGCTTATTTTTTACAGTACCAAGGATTGCAAATATTTCGAGAAAGGTCGTGGCAAATGTCCTTTTGGCAACAAGTGCTTTTACCTTCACGCACTCCCTGATGGCACTAAAAAGGATGTTGGACCACCATTGCGCCAGCGAAGAAATGCTGACACAAATATTGACATTTTGCACGTACGTTTTAAAACTATTGATTTGAAAAAATAAAGGTTGATATTGGTTGAGATTATCTTCTGCAAAAATGACAATTTAGGACAGAAATGATTATATATAATATATTTGTTTGGTCATGAAATGCACACAGTTCTTATGATTTAAATAGAAAGCTATTTTTCCAATGAAAACATATTTTTATATGATATGTATACTGTAGTTCTGGTGATTCGGAATCTACCTTAACAATAAGTTCTAAGGGAAATGATTTTCACAGTCAGTGCCAAAAATGAATTAAAGAAAAGGGAAGAAAGAAATATTTTTGTGACATAATATATCGTACATTTAAAGAGTGTTATGCCTATATACTTTGTGTAGCTTTCCAAGTCTGCATAGCAGTTCTTCTACATTCTGAATAGAATCGCTTAATATGCCAAAAATCCATTTTTTGGAGATCCATGTATAGATTATACCAAAAATATAAAACGAACTTATCTTTAATTTTTTTTTTTATTGAAGTTAATGATTAAATGATAGTTATTAAACAATCATGTGCTTTTTAAATTTCAACTAAAATTAATTATGCTTCAAGAAAACTACTGTCAAAAAGTGAGCAAAGTTTTTGGCCCTGTTTTTAATATATCTGGTTGCATAAAAATCATACAATATGAAATATTCTTCGTTTTCTTACAGCAACTGATATTGTGGGATTTTCTCGAAGAGCGAGACGATCGTTTCTTGTACGTAAACCTCGACAATGTCGTTCCCTTTCTGTCGGATTCCGAAGATTCCGATTGGTCCGAGTACGAATTTTCTTTCGACTAGTTTTACTACCTGTCTAGCGCAGCACCGCTTGCATATTTGCTGTTATCATTGCTGCTGTTATTATCTTTGATATTAACCATTTTATGTACCACCTCTGCAATTTCAGCGGCTGAGTAGATCGATAATTTGTGATCTGTTAGAGTGATCGTGGTTGAACGGGGATTCTGGTAGTATTAACAGAACATATGCATTACTTATCTCCTGTGGTGTTATCAAATAACCTTCAATTACATTCGATTCGCGATTAAAAAAAAAAGATATTACCTTTTACGATTAACCAGAGGAAGAAAGAGAGGATTATACGTAGTGTGTAGCAATGGCTGTACTCACAACACTATTATTACTTTGGAATCACTACTTCATCAGGCATTGATCAATATTGGAAGTCCAAATTACTTTAATGAATAGTGACAAGATTCATGATAATATGTTGTAAGTGTATAAATCCTATTTCTGTCCACATTGCTTTTTCCTTAGCTTTACAGAACATAAAGAATTACTCAACACACCACGTACCTCTGTATTTTGTTTTACATTTAATTAGAGGATTCAGCATGCAGAAGCGCTTGAAACCAGGGATTAATAATCGATGAGTCTGAAAAAAGAAAATAGTCTGTACTTTCTTCTTAATAAGATAGGTCTAGTTCTATCGCCGAATCTCTTGATTAAAATTTTCCCTGCAGACGTTGTGTTATTCTCCGTAATTGATAACGGGTATGTTGCTTTAATCTTGCGCATCATTAGTACAATAAGCTTTACAAAAGGTATCAAACCTCTTAAACGTTTTTTTATTTTCTTTCATATATCTAATGTTACTTGCATACAAGCATAGGTCTTTCATACATTTTTAGTGGCATTCAGGGTGTGCACTTATTGTGTGATCAACGAGTCAACAAATTTTAATTATTCATAGAGCATACACTCTCTCGAAAAAGAATAGTATACATGCGTTATCTTTAATTTCTTATTTTGTGTCTGTAATGAGTAATACAGTGAGGTTGTGAGTTCAGGCTAAGCGGTTTAATGGAAAAGAGGCACGTCACTAGGTTTTACGAATATCAAGGAAAAAACTGGGTGAACTGATAGCACGCTTCTACAGTAATAATCACTTATTTTATCTATCATAAGGCATATGTAGTTAATAATAATTAGCTAATAATAAGGGAAAACTCTCTTTTTAGAATTTTAATAATTCTTCTCAGTAACAATTTATTTTTTAATTTTTCATCGCTTTTGGATTGTTTCTTAATTTTGTACACTGTGTGGGAAAGTATATCGCAACAATTTTCGATAATACTGATGTTCGGCAAACATGCAGGTCGTGGTAAAATGCATGTATTTTTTGTTGTAAAATATGTTTAGAGAAATTTTGAGGTATGTACCATTCTCTTCATCATTCTGTTCAAATATGAAACTATTGCCAGATATACGTAGTGGATATACTTATCAATTTGTTGTTTTAAGTACAAATAATGTTTACTCTTCATTTTGTTATTAATGAATTTTATTTGTTTTGCCATAGTAACCGATAGCAATTATTCTATCACATCTCATTATTTGCTGCCTTGTTCATTATTTTTCATTGAGTGTATCATGAAATTAGTGACTGAAATCATTAGGAACATTCAAGTAAAATTTCTTCTCATCAAAAAATATCATTTTATGTTTCTTCTAATACCTGCTTTCTGACTAATTGCAGAACTTGTATGCTGGAAAGTTAATGTTGATTTCTTCTGTACTCTCAACTTCTATATATACTGTATGACTGAAATACGTGATGTGCATCAGAAATGCTTGTGTTGACATCAGCCTTTTGCATAATTTTCCTTATTGTTAGTAGCGAATTCAAAGCTATGCGTAAAGTACTCAGTTTCACTCGTTTTGATGATGCCGATAGTGATTTCCATCAGCTTTTTTAAAATCTAACAAAATTTTGCTTCTCTTTCAATAATCCGCATATTCTGAGCTCGTAATCTCGTCCTATTATTTGTCATATACACAGAATTGTACATCCGCGATTGAGAAATTAAAAATGGCATGCGTGTACTATCTTCTCTACTGAAAGTGCATATTCGCCACTTGGCAATACATAAAGAATCATTTTCTGGAGGATATGGTAGAGTCGGATTTGTATATAAGAAAAGTAATTAGATAAACTTGTATTAATTGTGTAATTGGTGTGCAACGTCTGTTTGATTATCTATAATTCATATCTAAGATACGATTTACAAATTTTGTCCTACCTCCCACTATGACTCTGCAAACCCTTAAGATGCTTCTTTAAATTATTGAAGTTGTATAGTGTTAATCTTTAATTTGTAGTCCGTAAGGTGGCTGTACAAATGCGCAAACAGTATGTAAGTATATGTGCGTGAGCGTGCTATGACGTGAGAAAATTTTAATTGAATGCATGATGAGCCGAATGGCAATGAATTGTGGCTTTTTCGGTATATGCGCATTAACAAGTCCGAGCTATAGAGAGGGAAACAGTATGTTGAACGGAGTTGGATATCCAGAGCTACTTGGGATCATTATCGTTATTATCTTCACATTTTATCTGTATTTGTAGGAGTAGTGGTGGCATATTGACTGCCATTTTTTTCAATATAGAACTGAGCTTGTTGGGGTGCACAGATCCCGCGTATGTTTGTGCCCCGACCTAAGCCAATTAGAAAGGTATAAGCGAACAAAAATGAGAACCAAAGAGTATGATGTGCATGAGCCGAGTAGTTCTTAAGGAAGGTTGCATTAACTCTTTGCAAAAATTGTAATTGAAATTTCAGTGCACCGCAATGCCAATTCATTGTAATAATAGCCATCGAATATCAACTTATTTTCTTGCACAATGTGCGCCCTACCAAGATGTTGATTGTCAATTAAGAATTATAATTGTAATATATAATACGATACAATTATATATTATAACTCTCTGCCGCTTTTAAAGCACGTATATACGTACCTGTTGGGCCATTCATTTTTACTCGTGTCGAAGGCATTGATAAAAATTCATACATCGATCTCGCTGATTTTATTTCGGCCAAAGCATATCTGAATCTTTCAGCTTCGATGATCGTCTGTGTATATATATGGATTAATTGTCCGCAAAGGGTTAATCCCCCTTCCGCAGAATTCCTCTTAACAAACGCTCGCTCGACGATCTATAAACAGTTCGGGATTGAATTCTGATCTAATGAAGCCATAGAAAAAAAACCTAGAATCCGCTCTCGACGTTGCCTTTCAATACAATATGTAACCGTAATATTGTGCTCCGATATAAGTTAAAGGTAAACTCATGTTTTATGCGACAATCTTTTCCTATGCTAAATATTGATTGTTTATATTTTTTATAGAACTTCTATGCTGTTAATTTTATTGATAGCTGTTATTATTAAACGTTTATTGTTATTGTTAACGCCGTGCAGAAAAAGTAAATACATTTCGCGGTAAAGTATGCATCGTTGAAACTGCTCTTCAATTCCGCTCGATCCCCCGGGATCGTAACCAATTTGGATCTCTAGAAAGAATCGTATAGGTTGGATGCGTCATTGTTCTTTTCTTTTTTATAACGAATCTTACGGTTCGCACAGAGCAAGCCGAATATCGTTTGATCGATTGCCTGTACGGTAATCGTCAAGCACAGTTGACGGATAGTTACGGCTACGTCGGTTTGTGCGTTAACAATAAGAATAACTAACAAGGTCAATGTAAAACATTGGTATCCGATATTGAACTTTGGTATTATATCGTTTTATAAAAATATCTTGTCTGAATTGTCGTCGCTCCCCGAACGATGAAAAATGTCATTTTAGCGTACTTCGCACATTGTGGCTTTAGCTATCGGGCAAATTACATTGATTTATCGACCGATATACGTGCTCGCACCGTTACCGTATTCTAGACGTATATTGGGATTGATGTTTCCCGAGCATTCATTGGGAGATTCTATGCGACATCGGTAAGATCAGCATATAACCGAT
This sequence comes from Ampulex compressa, assembly GCA_038496175.1. Classification (NCBI taxonomy): domain Eukaryota; kingdom Metazoa; phylum Arthropoda; class Insecta; order Hymenoptera; family Ampulicidae; genus Ampulex; species Ampulex compressa. Next base: position 271,376 of record JBCFXI010000125.1, on the reverse strand, counting down.
ACAAATTAGATGACACACTGTCCGTGTGTGAGAAAATGATGTGTCGTGTTTCTTCGTACAACATCGATGAATCTCGAAGGTATGATACGCCCCCCCCCCCCATCCGCCCCATATTTTTAATATTATCGAGTATTCCGATTGAAGCCATCGAATACCGAAGAGCGATATTAACCAACGTAAATTACGTGACAAATTCTTTAAGACGTAGACGGTGATTTTATTGGCGGGGTTTGTCGATATTACGGTATAAGGTATATTTTTACTCTAGCGTGAATACCCCCCCCCCCCTGCATTACCAACGATACCCTCACCTCCGGAACAAGAGGGCTATTGAGTGGCAAGAATCGATGTATGTATTATCTATGTGCACACATAATACATATGTCTTGTCATTTATTATCTGACATAAAGGTCAAATAATGTTTGCGAAGTTAAACCACTATTGTGCCAGTTTTTTAACGTCTACTAGATTTTAGATAGTTATGTGTGTTTTTAGCGGATTAAGAAGTATACAAAGGGACTTGTATTTATGGACCATACACTCTAAATCCGGCACTGTATTAATGGTTAAAGTGAATTTATCGTGTGTCGTAGAAGCTTAAAACTCCTTGGGAGAACATATGCGTTACTCTTCGATATCACGAGAAATTTGTGCGGTTAAGGGTGATACGGGAAGATCGACGTTCGAACGTCGACGTTAAGGAGGCATTCGCTAGCTTTCATTTCTTTTAGATTAGACGTTAATATCTAACAGTTTACGCTGCCGTACCAATAAGTTAAGCAGACACTCGGCTTGCCCGTATTTGTTAGCCGATTACATTCTTAAACAGATAATTGGCGTAACGTTTCACTATCGTGCCTCTTTTATGTGATTAAGAGGTTCTTGGTAGATCCTGTATTGCAATTATCGTTACGAGTGACAAAAATCTGTGATCAATGCGATTTTCCTTAGCGAAAAAATCGTTAGGAACCCAGGTTTACGTTGCTTCCTGTGAATTTTGCACAGAACGGAACGTAAACGAAACACGTTGATCTTCATCCAACGCAGACCAATAGTTCAAGCAAGTCTAAAGACCTCAAAGTACACCCACGAAGAGTATCATTTAGAAAAGACCCCATATATTCTCGTCCCTTACAAAATACTACTTACCCTACGATACGGAAAATTGTCGTGACAAACATTCGATGATTTCTTTACCAATCGAATAGTGATTTCTGTCGTATCTAGAGTATCCCCAATAGCGTCGAAAACTTTGCAGTACTTCTGTATTTTTGTCACGAACAATGTGGATTTAGTATGTTTCTTTGATATATAACTATCGTTCCTCGGAAACCCGAAAATATACGTAACGTTTTGGTAATCGTATTGTCAGGGTCATCGTCATACTGTCTGTAATATTCTCCCGGAGTTGCGCGAAAATAATTACCTTGCTCGCTTAAAATGTCAATGGCCCGTTGATAGTCATTAATTTGTATGTTACTAGAATTCGATGACGAGGATATGCGATCTTGGCTTAAATTTCATTTCTTACGATGATATATTTTTGTTATTGGAATTAGGCTAATAAAAGGTAGACAGTGTATCTACACGAAGATGAGGATTTTATGGATCATTCCTTTTTCTCTATCCTTGTTTGCGTATCAATTCACTTCATATAAATATATACGTCATCGACTGTACGAGCAACGCTTACACCTTGTTTTTTTTAACGGATGATCGATGATCTAAAGCAATAAATTATGCCTGTAGGTAATTATAATACTGTTTTCCAAGAATTGTTTATAGAATGAATACAAAAATAAAGCATGATTGATCGAAGGAAAAAGAGGTGTTATGCGTTATATCATGAAATCATAATTATTAGTTACTGTAGTCATGTTTTATTTAGCTTATTTGTGCGCGCGCGCGTTAATTAATTACCTAAATTACCAACAATCCAAAAGCCGTATAGATTTAACAAAAATGCCCTAAAAAAAACATCTCGATTGAGTCTGTCGCAAAACAAAATTGCAAATTTAATTTACGAAGCACGTTCTAAGCTTTTTTAGTGTATATACTTATACGGTGCGTATAACTACGATTCGTGTTACAAAAGTATAAATCTCTTATGGCGTGTAAGAAATTTCGCGTAACTTTATTTAGCGTGAAGTTTTACTGAATACGTTCAATATTACATGAGTTCATTGTTTACCAACGAACAACCAGGAACGTTCATGCGATTCCTTTCCATCGAGTATTTATTCAAATGTTGCGAAACAGTACAAAATCTTTTAACAAGAATATTTGTGAAAATTAACCACAATATATATATATATATATAGAGCCTCTTTGATTTTAAGTAAACATTTGAGCATGTTTACTAAACATCTTTACGTCGCTGTCCATCGAAAACTCCCGACAACTTGACGTAGGCATATCAAAAAATACAAATTAAATCAAATTTCCAGGAACCGCGTATAAGAAAATGTCTTCTTTTTGATTATGTACATAGTCGATATAAATATCAAACAGTCTGAGCCAAAATCTCTGAAGGGCGTTTTGATTTTTTGGTTCTGATATTCATTAAAAACAATTGAACGAACATTTCTAATCCATGACTGGCGTAATTAATGCTGGACTTAGCGAGGCAGTTAAAATTATGGGCTTGTAAGTCTTAAATAAAATTAACGATATGTTCCGTTTCTTTTGCATTTCTCCTTACCCTTATTCTTAAAACATAAACGTTAAAAAATGTCCTATTTAAAGATGTTTGAAAAGATATATACGTTGGCCGATTAGTTAGTGTTAGATAATGTATATACCTTCTTAAAATTCTTAGGAAACCTACTGAGATTTCATAAAAACATTGAGATGATCGGAATCGTTCAAATATTTTTATGAAACCAGTGTGCTTTTCATATTTCGCACAATTTTGAATGTGTATAAGAAAAAATATGTACTATTTACGAAAAACCGAATCAAATTTTTTACTAACATTCAGAGCTGCTTTTTAGACTGCGCGTTATCGTATTCTCATACGCAATCAACCCGAACTGACCTTAATTCGAATTGTCAACGAATGCAGGCTCTACTCTGAGTCTTTATTGTTACGCTATGATTGTATATAGGTATACAAGCCAAGCAATAATAAATTACACATGTAACTATTGAGGATTAAAGGAATAAGAAAAAAATAATTCCTCGTAACTATCTTAACATATTCCCTGCATTTAGAATGTATCTTTCATTATGTAACAAAATTCGTAAACTAAACATGTAACTAATTATACTCAGTTCATAATTTTAGTCAATGTTGAATGTATATCCATTAATCTCTGCGACGATAAATTTGCATAACTTTAATAATTTATATCGTACAATCAAAATCTGTCATAACAAACAAGTGTTCTTCGATTTTTAAGTGAGGGTGTACTTTGATACTTTCTAGCGCAGGATATACGTTAGAGTGTACCTACCCAGGTGAGTATCAGGGTTGAATGTAAAATCTGAGTGATCAAAGCTAAAATATTGATCACATTTCAAGGTATAACTCTTCAAGTATACATTCACACAGTGAATTCTTCCATCGGTTATATTATTACACAGCGATTGTATTATGTAGCTTCATTTAAGCCTGTCAATGGATGGCAAGGAATATTTTTAATCGCAGCGCAATTGACGAGTCAAAAAAGAAATCAGGAAAAGTTTTATGTAATACTATGTTCAGCATTATTATCAGTTCTATATTGCTTGATATCGCAATATTTAGCAAACGCACGAATAAAATATATTGCTTAACAAACCTAATTTACGCCAAATATTAATATGGGGAATAATTATTCAATGTTTATCTCGTGCAGCAAACTATAATTCGGTGTGCACCACGGTTGTACCGATCCCCATTATTAATAAAATATTCTAATAACGGTAGGATGTCCTGTTATTTAAATATTCATCCTAATTGAATTAATTACGCGTTATTTTTTGCTATTAACATCCCCAAGCAGATATTTATTATTAATACTTCCTTTGTTTCTACTCATAGTTGTACTCGCGTTCGCGATTGTGAGTAAAATAACTAGTAAAATAAGGCACTATTCAGGTCTCGATATTAGGCATATAGTCAATTTCTTACAGATAATGGGGTGCCTCCCCCAGTTTCCAAATTTCTCGATTCAACATAGCCGTAGAGTCATATTTGATTTACTTTTTAGTTATCGTGTGTTAATTCCCCCCCTAACAAAAACATTATCTCTGCAAAAATAAATCAATGTTCCGTTCCGAATATTCATGAAAGATATATGTGCGTTGCATCGACCGAGCCGGTTATCAAAATGTCGTAGTGGATTACAAATTCGGTCAGTAAAATTTTCTACATGTCTACTTTGTAATGTACGATTTTCTGCATGAATACTGTCGCCTGTAGATAATTGTTTATCAAATAGGAATTAACACTAAACCTACCAGTTACTTTCTCGACACTTTCACATATACCATGTATATTCTTTAAAAAAACAGACTACTAAGAAGAGATGTCGGTAGATCAATAGATCGAGTCAAACTCTTCGGTAGAATCATGGAAACTCTCAAAAAATGCCCGACTACAAAGTATAGCGATTTTTCTAAGAAACGACTGACCAGTCATTTTAACCGCTTCGATAGGTTTAGTGTTAAACGTGAGTGTGACACGTTTCGTATATAACCCGCAAAATCAGCCGAACAAACACAATATCTGGTTCTAATTTACATCTAAATGACGTAGAACATGTGTTTGGATAGGACCAGCCTATCATGGTGGTATCTCCCCGCTTCACAATATTGTACTGTACTTAAAATGTACAGTATACCGTACTGGAAACGAGATTATCTTAACGACGTGAGGTACGGCTGACAAGTCATTCTCTGCACAGGCTGATAGATCCTTTTTTGTACCGGACTGGCAACCGCCCCATTATGCGTAAAGTTGGAAGAACTAGATTCAGCGAACATTTCGCTCGAGCCGATGTATTGCGGTGTTCGTAGCTCTTTCTGAATGTCAGTCGATGCTAGTTGACCAGCTGCCTCACTCCTCTTCCGAAATTTCGTGGAATACTTGTAGAAGTCCGACATTTCGAAGGGCTTCGTAATTTCCCTGTACGGCTGATATTTCCCAGCCTGAACGATGGTACAGTTCTTGGACGTACCCATTGATATTCCATCCTCGTTGCTCTCGACCGACGGTTTCGATTCCGCTGGTATCTCGAGAGTTTTCTTTCGGGTGTGCTCGTAACGAAACTGCGTGGATTGCAAATGTGGTTCTGTGTCTATAATTGTTACCTCCTTCTTCCGGCGGTTTACGGAAGAACCGTAATTATTTTTTGCCTCTTCGTTGCCGGAAGCAACGAGCTTTGCTCGACCGGTCGGTGGGCTCGATCTGTACTGTACGTTTCTATGAGGACCTATCGGGCTAAGATCCAGACCTGGACTGGCGCCTGAGTCTAAGGAAGTCTCGTACCATTCTTTCTCTCTATTCCTGCGAATAATACTGTCAGCTGCCTCTTTTGCGTCGTGAGAGTCGAGTGAGTTCCCTGAGTGCCATGTTTCCACACTACCCAATGATTGAGTTCGCAACAGCATTTTATTGCTCGCGGACTGTTGCTCGGTCAGAGGAAGCAAGTGGACGGAAGGAGTCTGGTGGGATACGGTGGATGTTGAACTCTTGTACCCTGCAGATACGGTCCGGTACCTTAAGTGAGCGTCATTGATGATACCTCCACCATGCACTTGCGCGTTGGACTTTCTACGGTCGAGACTGCCAAATCTGTCAGTCGCGGACTGCTCATCTGAACACCAGACGATCTCGTCCTCATACCGCATCCAATAGCCGCATGGTATCTGCGTCTCGCTTGTTGAACCAGCATACCTTAAGTTTTTGCTACCGCAGGAATCTCGATCTCGTCTCTGTAGCGACTGTGGCTGCATACTATTTTTGTAATACATATGCAAGTCTGGCGCATTTGCATAGTGCGTCGCACGGAAATCTTTGTCGTAATATGCCTGACTAGGTCTACGAGAAATTTCGTTATCCAAGTGCTTGTAATCTGGGTACTGGGAATCATGTAACTGTTCCCGCAGATGAAGCTTTTGCTGTTGCTGATGGAACTGCCGATAACGTAGCTGCCGTTCTTCCTCGCTGTAAGTGTTGGGGACTGGACGATAGGTTCGGTCGACTTCTGGCTGACTACGAGATCCACCACTTCCATGAGAATATGTACGTGCCCGGTACTGATCCGGTAATATATAAATGTTGTGATTATCGTTATGATCGTGATCCAATATTTTGATATTCTGTCTGTGGTCGATAGGACTTGTGGGTGAATAGGATCTATTGTGATTATGATTGCAAACGTTTGGTATAGTTAACTGTTCTTCATATTCATGAGAAGGATATATGCTGCACTTCTCTCCAGACCCCAGTGGGCTCAAGCTTATTCCACTTTCGTGAATTATTTCTGTTGAAAATTTTGTGCGTGTATGAGTTTCTGGCGACGATAATTTTCAGTATATATGAACAACCGATTTAAAAAGAATATGTATGAAGATATCTATATCTGCAATACTTATTTACATTATCAGAATTAACATTACCTGCATTATCCAATGGTGGTCGTGGTTTCTTTGTTCTATGTTTAACACCAGTATGAGGATGTAACTGAGTTGTATGTACCGTGGGGTGTGGAAATTGTCCCTGGGTACGATGCGTTTTCCCACGACTTTGTCTTAGAAAATTCAATCGCGCATCTAATTCTTGCAATCTTCGTTGACTTTGTTGGTAAACCAGTCTGTGTTTGCGGCGTACAGCCTTACTTTCAGTAGAATCATTAACAATTGCTAAGGCAGCCTCCACTATACCACTTTGAACTTGTCTCTCCAATTCTAATGCTGATTCCTCCTGTTCATAAAATTAACAAAACACTTTCATCGATTCACTCTTACATTCTATTCAATAGAGGTAAAAACGTAATAACCGATATAACTTACAGCTTCATTTGTCTTCAGTTTATTTATTAGGTTCTGAGGATAAACAAACGTAGTTCCAACTCTCCTACGGAATGTTGGCGGACTCTCTCCAGGTTCCAATGGTATCTCTGGTGGTAAAACTCCTGTCAGCTCTGCTTCCTCTACACACAGATTCTTCAATTCATTATTTTTTTGAGCAAGTTTCTCTTGTAATGCTTCTCGACGTTGACGAAGCCATTGTAGCCTTGCAGACAGTGAATCCTCCGCCAAGGTTCCTGGAGCGCCCTCGTTCCCTGCCATCACTAAACTCACGAAGAATGACATATTTATAAAATAAAGTATTAGAAAAATATGTGCAAATATGACTTCATTTTGTCTTGGTAACTTACCCATATTACAAGGAAGATATTACAATATCAATATCAACAGATATTACAATATCACACATATCCACATTTATGGACACTAAAGGCTTATAGAATGATTGCTTAGGAATATTTAGAATAACATTATCAATCGATAAAATAAGGCCAAAAGAAAAAAAAAGATCTAGATTCACATCTTTTCTTATGTAAAGCTACAAATTTCCTTTTTCGGAGTATCGTATCATTCTTCTCGTCGCAGCAACCTTCTTTAGCTTCGCGTTTACTGTAAAATGTAATTTCAAGTTTAAGCAAGTTATGTAAATTATATTGAGGCCAAACGTGCCTCTTTTATGCGGACAAAGTCCTTTTATTGCTCTAGAAATTATTTCGGCTCAATCTTATACTAACGGGAAATGCTTCGGGCGTCAAAAAGTAACGAAGCACTCATGTTTATCTCACGGTGCACGTAGTACACCATAGATTGTGCCAAGCGAAAGGCACTAACCGATTCTTCCGATTACTTTCACGTATATATCATCCTCATTGGTATCCCTTATTTCGTACGCTGATCAAACGAGTTCCCACCGCAACTGAAGATACCGTTTTCTTACACAATTTATGTTCAGTTCGCATTTTATGTTCTGCAAATCTCTTATCATAACACGAACGTCAGTCGAAACGGCAATACACGAGGAATCAATAATTTGTTCCAGACCGCTCAAGGGGAACAAGAACATGACCGTGGCGGTGTCAAGCGGCTGGGGCCAATTGGTCCAGATTTATAGACTTTATGATCAACACGCGCGCTATTTACAAACTGCACTGAAATATATAATTATTGTTGTTACAATATACATTGACATATTTAATTGTATTATTTATAGAAACATGGAAATACAACATTATACAGCCTAATATAGCTTATTACTAATCGAAGAAGGTGGGAAAAGAACGAAAAATCTTTTAATATTGGAAAAATGTCCTTCAAGAAAAAACTTTTGCATCAGAATTATTACGTATAATGATTTCGTAACATTTATTGATTAAAAAGATTAAATCAAGTAGTTGTGCGAGGACTGATTATTAATTGTTTCTTTTCAGAGCTATAATGCACTTTTTCTGAGTTGTAAAATGGTTCTCTTCAGGGTTATGGCACGGTTCTTGACTGAACTACAATTCATTTTACATTGGAACATATAGTCAATTAATTAATATTACGAAATCATTATTTGTAATAATTCTGATGCAAATGTTTCTTCTTGAACGACATTTTTTTCAATTTTAAAAGATAATTCGTGCTTTTTCCACCTCCTCGGACTAGCAATAAGTTATATGAGGGTGTATAATGCTGTATTTCCACGTTTCTATGAATAGTACAATTAAATATATCAATGTATTGTAACAACCATAATTATACATATCTACGCAGTTTGTAAATAGCGCGCGAGTCGAGCACAGAGTCTATAAATCTGGGCCAATTGACTCCGGCCGCGTAACACCGCCACGGTCGTATTCTAGCTTTTCCTTGCCCCCCTTCAGGGGTCCTGGAACAAATTAATGGTTAGGTCTGTATATTTAAAAAAAAAATTACTAAGAAATATCATGTTTTCATTAAAGAAATATAACGCGCGTGAAACTTTAACTCCAACCGTTTGTAGCTTCAATTCCTGTCCCTCACGTTATTCTCGCATCCATTCGTCTTTTTCTGTAAGAAGTTTCTTAGTGCTCTGTAGACAACTCCAAAGTCAGGATGACTAATGATACGAACAAACTCATTCCTACAGACCATGCGCATAACGCAAAAAAACTATTTATATGACATCAACAATTCATTCGAACGATCGTTTATGAAAGTTTCAAATTCTTATGTTATAAAAAGAAACTATTTGAAAATAACAGTTTGTTATATTTAGCCAAATAATCAATAACAAGATTTTTATTGGTTTTAGTGTATTTATAAATACACGTGGAAGCCTGAAATTTAGATACATATTACACCCGATTACAGGAAAAGTGTATCTATACTTGATTCATCTGCAATATGTTATATGATAAATCATGAAAATCGTATATACTCATCATAGATTTTTCTAATAAAAGAACATATACTGAGATGGACATACTATAAAATTGATTCGAGTGACATAAATACGTTCGGTGAACTATGTGCTCGAAAAATTAAAATTTTTTTGAAGTACAATTACACTACAGACAACTTTTAATGGATCATTGTAATACAGGGATATTAAAAATATACAAGGTATAACATAATGTAGATAATAAATTACTAGCTGCACAACTTAATTCGGTATCTGTTTTAAATTCATTTTTTAAGTTTCTTTTGGTTAACTTTTTAGCATCATTTAGCTTTAACGTCTTTAAAAGAGATACCAAATTAATTTGTACACCTAAGCAAAGTGTTTATACTGTAATGTTAGTGATATTTCAATTATTGTAGTAGAAAGAAGCTCTGAAAAGCAAATGATGGTAATACCAGTAACCACAAATGAAAAGTAATGCTGCAAGGACTGAAAAAATGAAGAGAGACTTTAGAAGATTTACTTATGTTGATTCTTACTGGTTTATCATATCATTACTTTCGTTAACTATACACAAATCAGCATGAATATAGACTTAATGTAAAATTGAATTTTAAAAAAGTACTCTAATAAGCAAGGAATATAATATAATGTACTTAATAACCTTAGAACTGAGGCCAAGGTTAGGTTCATGTAATGCATTTATTTATGTACAAGAGCAGATGGATGTAAATGAGGTTGGTATCGAACCTCTAGAGGACAAAATAATATTATCGATAGGTAGAAAAACAACTACATTTCTTTTGCCACATATAAAACTGATACCACAATCTATGTCTGGTTTGAATATATCTAACAATTGGGTCTGCTTTCGTCTCCGGACAGTGTCACAGTCTGTATTTGGATCATTCAGAACTGAAGTGTTGACTAACAGTGTCTCAAAGACTACTTACTTTAAATTACCAGTAAATAATAATGAATCACTGAAAAATGCTGAGTGCAGAATACTCTGTACATCTTGTGGTAACATGGTGACAAAAACAACATGTTTTAAAAGAGTGGTTCCATACCCGGATGGTGATTTTGATACGAACGATTGGTTCTGTTGTAAACATAGCACGCACAGTGTTACAGTGGATCTACGTGTACAAAAAACTGATCTCTTTTGTGGATCCTATTTTTCCATAGTGCACATGGATCTATTCAATAATAACATACGCTTGAATAACAATACGATAATATGTAACAGATGTTTAATGCATCTAGGTACTCTTTACGAAAGTGATTCTTATAAATTGTGGAATTGTTGTGTAGACTATAAGTCGTCAAATGGCACAATATCTAAAAATGCTACAGATCCGCTAAATGATTTTTTAACAGTAATAAAAAGTATGATAACTGATATTCTTGGTGAGGAACTCATTCTACAATCATTTATAGGTAAACAAGCTCATTTTATATTAATAAAACCCATGGATCGACATTTAGATTTGATGACAGAAACTGAAATTATTTATGGTGATACCATTCCTTTACGAAAAACAGAAGTTATCAAAGTATTATATAAATATGAAACAAACAAAGCTGACATTGTGAATAACAATATAAATAGAAGATATTACGAAGTGGGTTTACCTGTGATAGAAGCTGGATTGAAGTATTTATTATTGTCCACAAAAAGGTTCCCTGAATTCTATAGAATCACTGCTGATTTGTACATTGGTCACATACATTTAGCAGAAACTGAGTCACGCTAAATAAATGTTTGTATAAAAGATGCTTATAAGCAGATAGGATGCACATATTTTTATAATATTTAGATATATATTTATTTTGTATCTGTTCAAGGACAAATAAGAAATACCTCATTACATATTACAGAATATTTTACAATAAAATTCATATTGGATGTAAATAATTTTTATTATCAGTATGAACTGATTAAATTTTGTTTACTTGTAAATTCATGTCTCTGTCAGTGCTTTTGATTAAATATTTTGTATACTATGTGTCTATGTACCATAAATTTACTAACAAATGTGAGTAATTTTTCTTTGCACTAATTATATGTATATTATTAACAACATATCCTTTGTTCACGAAAGGGAAACAAACTTTTAAAAATAATCTTTTAATCGACTTCATATCTTTTGCTTTTTAATACTGAAAGGTAGAATGTCACAAGACTGGTAATTATGTAAACATTTGGAAAGGATTAGATCAATTATTGATATGGAAGAAAAAATTTATGTATACTTACTTTAAACATCTACACCCAGCCATTTAGTACTAAGTTGTCTATTGAGGCGTATAGTAGGGATAGTGGTCCTCGGTTTTCAATGGTTGAGATTTAAGAAAATAGATCGAAACTTTTTAATCAAACATTATTTTAAAGAAGAATGTCAAATTGCTTGCAAAATAAATGTTTACATAACAGTTGATTGTTTTTAGAATTCTCCGTGTAAGTTAATCTATTTAAATTTACTGAATAATCTTTTTCGAAAATACCGATTGTTTTTCTTTTATTTTTTTTGCCATTATCAAAATATTTCAGATCTTTTATGTAGAATTTAGGTAACATTCAGTAAATGGTAGTATACTTATCCTACCTCTTAAATTTCAATACAACATGCATGTTATTTCATTGGCATATAGTTATATTATTCTATAGCAAACCTCTCAGAGATCTTTAAATTTGCTTACAGGCTACGAAAAAAAGAAACTAAAACACCTGTATATTATACATGGCACAATATGTTCTATTCTTCCAACGTACTTGCAGCCACATTATTTTTTGCTTTCTGTCGTATCTTATTAAAAAGAATACCTTGATCCTGTGCAAAACATTTCTGCATACACATTCAACCGAAAGCTTAACATATAATATCATTTATTATCCACCATGTTACTTAATAGTATTTGTAGAGAATGCAAAGTATAAATAAGTGCATTTAATCACCGATCCTTTCTTATTTTAAATTCAAAGAAGTCATTACTTATAAAAGTGAATGTTGAAAACATATTGAAACATATTATGTGAATCAACTTGTATTATTCCATATGTATTAGGCCTTAATATCGACTACCATGCATTGTTCAAATTTACACGAATCTATTAAAATCTATTTATACTGTGCATGGCTGGCCCAATGAAGTATGTATTCTATCCATGAGTGGCGTGACATACACCCAGCCACCATCTTTGCCTTCTTTGAATAACTGTTGAACATAAAAAAAAAAGTTGTTATAACCCTCCAAACGCAGAAAGGAATATAGCGACTGTATTGTTTATACATGCCTTTGTTTGCCAACTAATATTGTTCTCCTTCCGCTGCCGCGCTTCGTCACGCTGTTTCTGTTCAATTGCATATTTAGCTGCCGTAGCTTTATCCATGTCATTAATACGAAGACCTACAGTTACTTCTCGCCAGACCTTACGCGATTCGTATTCCTCCTGTTCCGATATTGGCTTCACAAGCTTTTTCTCCGTAGAAAGCTCTCTAACATCAGCAAAGATTTCTGATCTCTACGGGAAAGAAATTGTGGAATAATATGGAACACAGTGTCTATACGTGGATCAACGTTAGGCCTGATCATGTACTCACTCCGTCTGCCCACTTTGCCTCCATTATGCCACTCCACTCCCCGTTTATGACAAGGAACGGTTTCTTATCTGATGGTTGCATAACATGGCATGTGATGCGATTCCGTTTACCCCCATAGAAGGGTTTTGTTAAGAATTCTACTGTAGCGTGGAAACCAGTTTGTGCACAGTGTATTGTTGCAGTACCGCCTAACTCTATCCATGGCACGGTAAGAATTGATCTTCCGTAACCATTTGGAAACGTTAAGACGTATTCTTCTCCATGCTCTAATACATTCACCCAACCCTTTCCTACATTGTGCACCCCTATACTTAATCCGAGAAATTTGCTCTTTGTCCATACGTGTGCACTGAAACTTATCTTCTTTGTGCAATGTTCAGCATAAAACGCACTCACTGAAAATTCAGATGTGTAAAATATGATAAAGACGTTAAACATTTAAATACCACTCAAAATAAATGTGTTGATACTGTTTCTTGTGCAAAAGCGTCATATATAATTCGCATAATACGTTGCATAAATATTACGATCCTGAGAATTTTATTATGCTTTAGCGTAACAAAATATTCTTTAACTTCTTGATGAAAAGAACTGTCAGAGTTGCATAGAATATTTTTAAGAAGATCATTTTCAAATAGCAAATAATAAAATCAAATGAGAAAACGAAAGAAGCAAACAGTTAACACACAGCATGCATTTTTAGAATCATTTATAGCACTTAAAAAGTTAATGTCACGCATGTGTTTTTTTTTTAATTTTTTTAAACTCATTTTTTGGCACCGACTGCTAAGGTCATTTGGCCTAGGACCTACTGTTTAAGGTGGGTTCCGAACCACCAGAGCTATGGTATACATATCACATAGAAAAACCAGAGGTGATGGGCGGGATTCAAACCCGGGTCTGCCACATGGCAGTCTGAGCCTCTATCCACTACACCACCGTAGCTTCACGCATGTGTTTAAATGTGACTTTATAATTCAATATGAGAAATTACTTTTTTTAAGATAATTTACAATAAAAATATCTATTTAAATTACTATAAAAATATAAAGACATTTCTTGACATATGAGCATACCTGGGGGATGATGAGAGACCTGTTCGGCAACAAATGAAAGCTGATCTTCCCTGCACCATGGAACAGGACCACCGGTTGCTGGTTTCATTGTAGATGCATTATCTGTACAACTGCTACTTGGAAGGTTCCAATAACATCGAAAGATTTCACCCAATATAGGGTTGTATGGTTTCTTTGCAACACCGGATTTACGCCCCGCGTGAAAACTACATAAATACCAACGTACGACTTGCAGCATTCTCTCTCTTGGTGTGGACATATCTGCTACGCTAAAAAATTAACTTCTTGTCTTATCTTGCTGATCTTTATAGGAAGTAAAAATAAGTACCTCACAAATTGGTCAGGGTGGGCAAAGTAATCCGCATACATTTCAAGGAGCGACCTGCGTTCCAAAATGAATGTCGGTAGTGCGACTTTGGTTAAATCCATACCAATTTTAACTTGCGACAGGAGATGCGTAACAACGGACCCATGACTTTCCATGGAATCCACTGAACAAAAAACAGCCAATGAAATACATATGCAAAAAAAATATGCCCATTATAACTGAAAAAAATAATTTTATAGATACTTACTTTCTGTTTCGCTCTCTTCCTCGTACAGGGCTGAAAGAAATACATTGAAGTTATCATTGTATACATAAATGCAAGTACCACGTACATATATGGCAAATAAGCACATCTTAATGACAAGATATTTTTCTAGCCATTATCTACATTAACACAAAGAAAACCGTTGTTTGGCCATCCAAAGCATTTATAAGAAAACTTAACCTTAATTTCTAAATGTCATTCAATTTACATGAATAACTTACGGTTTGTGTTTGTATTCAACATCTTGTTCTTCTATAAAATACGAGTTAATATCCATACCTACACTTTCTCACTACTTAAATACAATCAACTATACGAAATATAAAATTTGTTTTTTAATAAATGGATTGTGTTGAAAGCATCTGTATACACACATCTGATAAAATATTCCCTTTTGGTTCATTACTAACACGTCAAACATGTAACTCTTCTATTAATCCAGACTCTCCATTTACTCTATCACAAATAACAACTACTCTCTGCCCTATTGGTATGATGTGTAAAGTGCTGCCTAAAATCAATAATTGTAGTTATGGGTAAAGTCGATTGCAGTTAAACTGTATTATCGATAATAGTAAAGTAGTATTGTATTTTCCGTCTATTGCATTTTAATGTGAAAATTGATCCTAAAAATCTCTATTAATCCTGTACTTGTGATTATAATTTAAGGACGTTTGGTTACATAACTGTATAAGTTGTTCTATATATCTATGAAGTATATGTTCATCAAGTATTTACTGGTCTCAATGCCATCAACTATTTTAATTAGAAACAATACTTTCTCTTTAACTTTAAACAGTATTCTTCTAAAATGTGTTGTTTTTTAATGTTTGGAATTTCTACAAAATGCTTATAAATAGTAAAATTGAAAAATTACTTGGTCTTATTCGCTTGCAAAATGAAATAATATTGAATATTATAATAATAAGGTTGTAAATGCAAATATAACAAAAATATAATAACAATTTATAATGATAAATTATAAATATTATAATTATAATAATGAAATTTGATATAATTTATAACAATGCTCTTCCATAACCCTAATAATATGCAATACATTTTGTATTACTATGCATTCCTAATATAATTATAAATAATGATTAGAAAAATATGGAACACAGTAAACGTACCATCATAATCCACTGACCCGTCAACTTTTATGGGTGGCAATGGGGGCTGTTTGCGATTGTCCTCAAAATTTCCTTCAATGGACGATGGTGAGTGCTCACTGTCTCGTCGCCTACTAAAATTTCAAGTATGTCAAAATGCAATCTACCCTCTGATAACTTTTACTCTACCTGTTAAAAATAAAACCAAACTAACCATCTGCTTGTAATACTTTAATTACATCTTTACATATCATTCTATTAATCCTCCTTACAAGGTGTAAATCTAAATGGTTTGATGTAAAAAGAAAAAGTAACGATACTTGCATAGTAACATGGTTTTGAGCTGCAGAGGGGGGTGATATTTCATCTGCCGCATCGTAATAGTCTTCATCTTCATCGGAAGATGAGTAGGAAAATTGCGGTACAGGAAGGTCTCTATCCACTATTAAGATCATGAAACAGAATGATAAAATAACAAAATTCTTCACCGCAAACCTGTACAATGCTTTTAAATAACATAAATCAGCAATTAGGACCAACCATTTGGTATATTAGGTACTCTTGGTTCAACACATTCAGCACCTAACTCGATACCAGTTTGCACAGTTTCTTCTGGTTCTCTAGCTGCAACAAAGGTGAGTGTCAGATTCGAACACTCTATTGTACAAAATTTAAAATCCTTGTGATATTCACCATGAGGTATGGGTGATGAAACATGCATAGGATCTATCGGTCCTCTGTATATACCATTTACAGGTATAGCTGTATTCTGGAAACATTGATATTTTGCTTCCATTAAATGCTACTTATCAAAGTAATATCGTATAAAATTAATATTCATATTCATTCATTTTATTTCCAGTAGGTAAAAATAGGCAGAAACTTGCGTTTATTACCTTTGCAATTTGTAGCTGAACAATAGTATGCTTAACAGAATTAAGCATTGCGTTTGCCTGTGTCAGAACTGTCGCATATCGCTGCTCCTTTGCTTCATCCTCTAACGCTGCACTTTTTTGTTTCCCTTCAATTAACTTTATTTGATCGATTAAAAGCTGCAGATAAGCATCTGCTTCTGCCACTTTGCGATCAAAATCTTGCTTAGGTGGCGATTTCTTAGGATCCCATCTCTGAAATAATTACATTAATTTATAACCTATATCTTCTTATATAACATATTAAAAACATTTATACTCTCATACCGCATGTGAATGGCGTAAAATTGTGTCCTCCAATGCACGAACCCAGCGTTCTCTTTCCTCGCCATTGCGTGTTTGAAAATGAAACGTTTTAGGATCATCCTTACATGATGACGTCGTGATAGTAAACGTACTGTCATCCTCGTCATCAATACCAATAATGGCACCTCTTAAACGTACACATCCTCTGCGTGCTCCACGCATCATCTTCTCTTTACTCTAGAATAACAAACATTATTTCATTATTATATTTGTTCTTAATTATTGGCAAGGTCTTTCTTAAACATGTTACATTATGATATCTTTTATACACGACTTTTAAATCAAGGCTGAGTTTAACTGCCAGTAATGTTTTGTCAAATACAGCTCTATCCTAGTAAATCTGAGCAATCAGCTGATTCTGACAGATAAGTCACAGACGGATAATATTGTGTGAAACATATGTATAATGTACGAAAAAAAAAACAAATGAACAGAGGAGTGTTTACAGGTGAGAAATTGGCATTGGACAAACACTTTGGATCAAAAAGATTAACTGTTTTCTTAAAGAAAAGAAAGAGAATAACCTATAAGTAAACCTCTAAGAATATCTCTAGAATTTATAAATTGTACGACATGAACATAAAATTCTTACGGTATAATAGGATAAATGGCCAGCATTGTCATCCAAAACGAACCACCGATATTGCCAACCATTAACAACATTTGTCCATTTGCTAAGCGAACCTTCCATCATCGACATTATTATTTGTTCGCTATCGATGTTATTCATGCATATTCATATTTCAATTATTTACGCATAGAGTGGAAGCTCTACAGAATCGTAATGCAGGGCTGATTTTCACTTCTGCCATGATATTTTTCGCGATATGTATCGTTCGTATTCGTTATAGCCAATAATCGTTTAGTAACTCTAGTTACCGGAGGAAGGAGCAACGGTGTAATGAGCAAACAGAAAATCGAGCAAATACTGAAATGCCTCCGTTGGAGTTGTCTGAATACAGTTCTAAATTTTCAGATAATTAAGGCAGCGCTTTTTTCCAGGACAAAGAGGGCTGCAGACAAAAAAGGCTACTTAAGGGTCTGTAGGAGGCACTAGCAAACTCCGAGTTGACTTTGGGGGTCTCAGGTGGAGAAATTGAAAAGCTCCGGAGAAACGGGTCTGTAGCAACCGAATAGTACACACTAAATCAATAATTTGTTCCATGATGCTTGAAGGGGGGAAAGGAGAAGTTGGAATATGACCGTGCCGGTGTCAGACGGCTGGGCCCAATTGGTACAGATTTATAGTTTGTAATCGGCACACGCATTATTTACAAACTGCGCAGAAATGTATAACTATGAGTGTTACAATATACATTGACATACTTAATTATATTATTCATAAAAACGTGGAAATACAACATTATATAGCCTAGTATAACTTATTGCTAATCCAAGAAGGCGGGATAAGAAGGAAATATCTTTTAAAATTGGAAAAATGTCTTTCAAGAAGAAACTTTCGTATCCGAGTCATTACGTATAATTTATTTTGAAGTCCATTTATATTCAAATCGAGAAATTTAAGTTTGCATTTCAATGAAATTAAAAATATATGTATACGACATTAATGTGTTACACCGCTTAAGTGTATATAAGAGAATTAAATTTACAATCCCTATTAAAATAATAACAAGTGGATAATAAGTAGAAAATACATGTTTTCTTGCCACAAATGGAGTTAAGCCACATTCAAAATTATCAACTAAATTTGTTATAAATTTTGAAAGAATCCAAATTCATTCGACATAATTTTAAATATTTAAAATTGAAAAATTAATACTCACTTTCTTTCATATTTCTTTTCTACACTTTGAAAACATAATTTATGCAATTCAGGAAATCTAATTATATAAATTACATAACAATTTACTGCTCATCTACATTGTGTGTATGCGGGAGGAATTACCTACATCACTGCCTTCGAACATTTGAAAATCCGCATTTTCGGATACTATTAATAATGGCTTGAATTTAGGCCACTATTAAAGTAATGTTTTTAATTATCGAAGTAACTACTAAAATTTATGTGCCTAAAATTGTCGTATCGTCTGAATATACTTAATTGCAAAATGTTATTTATGACAACTAACTTGATATCATACACGTTACTATAGTTAGTGAAAAATAATTGACAAATGGACTTAGGCCACTCAAAATAAACGGCTCACTTGTTCTCGTTAGAATTTTTGGAAAAGTAGAATACACGTAAATGAATATCTATAATGAAACGGAATTATACAAAATTGCAAAACAATCGATAACTTGTATCATGAAATTAATATTGGTCGGTTTCACGACACACAAAACTGATTGCAGTAACGAAAAATATTCGGACAGTAAAGGATTAATATCATTTTTACATTAATGTTATGTATTTTTATTATATTTCTGTAAATCATAGTGCCGTCCATCGAAAAGTAGTGCCGTCGTCCAGAAAACTATTACTTGCCGGTGACACCCTGTTAGTGTAGCGCGGAAAACCATAAACAAATGCCAGTGATAGAAGCTACCAACGCCAAACGAAAAGTCTTGATTGCTCTGACGGATGACATAGACAAAATAATTCTTCTATATTTATTATTTTAAACGGATAAAAAATAATTCAATGGCAGAAACTGAACTCTGGTTAACAAATTTTTTATTGCTATGCTTCCTATGCTACTACAGAAGCTCTTAAATTAATCGTTTTGTTCCCGGTATATGTCGGATCATATGACTCAAACTATATATACTTTCTTGAAATTGACTAACCATTTATGGCTCATTCTTCAGCTATATGTTGTCGGTTTGGTGTCGGTCTTTGCATTACTGTCGTCTTCAGCAACAATGTTGTAAAGCAGCATGTCACAAGAAGTAACAAAGTATCGAAAGGCAAGTGATGCGAGAGGGAACGGGCCAAATATTCTATTTTTATATTTACATATAAAAAAAATAAAACAAAAAAGTGTAGAAAGACTGAATCAAATCTAATCAATTTAAATCTATCTTGTTTTATATACATATATACATAAATGTCCAAAAAATAGGAATATAAATTTACTTTTTATGAATCTAATGAATAAATACAAAAAGAGAAATATTATCAGGGTTACCAAATAAAGTAAATAAATAAAATAAAAGTATATGGGATCGAACCATCAATGTTTCTTTCGTGTTACTATCTATTCGAATAAGCTCGAAAGCATCATTAGGCTGCTTCGACATAACAGTAGCAGCAGAAACAAAAACAGCGCAACACCGCGCTGCCATGGTGGTATTCAAACGGCTTAGATTTATTGTATTTTTTACACGAAAGTGTTTCAAGGAAAAACGTAATATTTTCTGATAATTTTTTATTCTATATATTTTCTGCACAATTACGCATAATGTTAAATGGCCCAATGTTGCAATTTGGTCCTTAGAACTTTAAAAAAATTAATTTGTAAGTTTTTACAGAATAAAATTGTTGTTTTACAAGTTTTCCAAGAACGAGCAGTTTAACGTGCTTAGCATAATCTTCTTGAAGATGAGTATTTCATTCGTTATGTGTTTCACTGAAAATTGTACATAACAAATATTTATGAACTACGGTAGTGTAGTGCATAAAAGCTCGGACTTCCATGCACGAGACCCACATTTGAATCCCGCCCATCACCTCAGGTTTTTCCATGTGATATTTATATCGTAGCTCTGGTGGTTCGAAATCCACCTTAAACAGTAAATCCTAGCCCAAATAATTTCAGCAGTCGGTACTGAATATGAACTTAAAAAAAAATATTTTAATTGCTATACCCAGTGCCTCAAAAAGTGTATATTTGTCCCTGCTCATGTTTTATTTCGTTTCCGATAGAAACGTTCATTTCGCTGTATTTATAGGAACAGCATTTCCGTTTTTCTAGCCACAATTTCGAAAGAAACACATAATAACTGTGATATCCACATTCAGACAAATTCTGCAAACAATTATATGTTGCCCAAATGTGAAATAACGTTTAAACAAAAATTTTCTTTCACGCAAAATTTTGCTTTTAATTTTGAGGAAATTTTAACCAATTTTAAACAACCGAGAGTATGTTTTTCTGCTGATACGTATAAAGCATCTTCAAAACAAAATTCATGAGAGATTATTGCGTTTTCGCTTCAAAGAAACAGAAATAGGAAGTTGCTAGACTGGTTCGTTTATATCTCCAGTCCCTGTTCCATACGCACTTGTCGTATCGATCCGTCTCTTTCTTTCCTAAGTTTATCTGTTTCTCCGTACGAGGCCTCCAAAATCAGCGAGGCAAATCAGGGATACCACCCAACTCACTTCAGCGGACCCATATAAGTCGAGAACGCAAATTGTGTTCTTCCGTGAAACGAATCGGTCAGGCGAACATGTCACAAGTTTGCACTCTGTCTGCGTGCTCCGTGTAGCCCATGGCCGTGAGAAACTATTTTCTGACAGACAATAATGAAATAGTAAATATCGTGCAGAATTGAAATCTTCGCATATGGTAGACGTTGAATTGATACAATGATTGCTTTTGCATATAGATCGGCGGTGAAGATATTGTTGTGCAAGTAGCAAATCACGTACATCATAATTACTATTTATATTTAGGCCGTTGCGTCTTGAATTAATCTTCCGAGGATCAGGCAAGGAATACCCGCATTATAGCTGATTAATTATGAATTCCATTCTGGCGAGGTTAATTTAAGGCGACGATACATACGCCGCTTATTTTTGTATTTCTGTTGGATGAAGAATGGGAGTAAAGCTTGAAAAATAATTTGGTTAGCACGGTATATTGCGCAAATATAGTGGTTTTGCATGCTTTTTTTACGCTTATTAATTTATCTTAGAAAAAGATTACAGAAATATTAAAGAGAATATGCAAAACCAAGTTATATTTAAGTTTGTTGACATTATTATAATCGAACAAAATATTAGAGCAACAAGGATTGGTAGCAGTATATAAAGAAAAAAACATATGTAGGAATAATCAGTTTCTCTGTAAATTTATTTATGCATTTAAATAATATTGTGGTAGTGTTTTTAAACGAATGTTTTATACTGTCTAACAGTAAGGCTCTTAATTTGTAAACATATTTTGTCTTAATATCTGCTAAAATATGATAGCATAAAGTGTTTTTATAACACAAATTGATAACAGACAATTTTACAGTGTACCATAGAATATAGGGCAAGTCATACAATAGTGTGATAATGTATTTTTATTCTGACTGTAAATATTAGGAAATAGCCATGGATGATAAACGTGGAATGGATGCAGCTGAGGATGAAGAATTAGAAGAGTCTGAAAATATAATAATTAATGAAGTGGATGGATTGCCAAATCTGCATCCTAATTATCAGCAATTGGAATTTGAATTAGACACAAAAGGCAGAGATGATATTAACACAAGAACTATAGAGGATTTAGTTCATGACGAAGACCTGCCCATGTCTGTTATTGTGACTAATGTAGATCCTCGAGTCTTTAAAAATGATGAATTAAAGGTGATAGACTTGTACACAAAGAACAGCGTGGATTTTTGTTTATATCTCTCATATTATATGTTTTACAGTCTGCGATAGAAAATTTGTTTAAACAATTTGGAGAAGATGCCACATTTCAATACTTCAGATCCTTTAGGAGAATGAGGGTAAATTATAATTCTCCAAGTGCCGCGGCAAATGCTAGGATACAGTTGCACCAAACTCACTTTGGTGAAACTGATATTAACTGTTATTTTGCACAACCTGTAACGCCGATAGGTTTGTTATATATATATATATATGTATATATATAATTCTGCTTGTACAAATAAGTAACTGTGACCTAAGATTGTAATTTAGCAGTAGAATTCCTTAAATCTATGTTATAGTTTTTACTATATTTAACAGTTAGGTTTAATTATGCATTAGGAATGAAAATAAGAAGAAGCGGTAAAGGGATAAATTTCTTCACAGAAATTGTAAAAGGAATAATAGAAAGCAATTTTGAAATGAACAATCAATGGAAAAATAATTTTAATACCGATGTTTCTTCAATTTATAGATATGGAAGATCAACATCTTCAACCACCAGCACTTACTAAACAGTTCCTAATATCACCTCCAGCATCCCCTCCGATTGGTTGGGAACCTAGGGAAGAGGGTGAACCTCTAGTTAATCATGACTTGTTAGCTGCGATAGCAAATCTATCTGCTGGTATTTATGAGTTTTGGATAACATATAGTACATTATCCTGAATATATGCCATATTCATCTGTCTCCCATTTCAGGTGGTACTCACGAATTGCATCCAGGAGGTTCCGGGCAACCAGGAATCGTTGTCCATGTTTGTGAAACCACAAATCCTATAAAAAATGCACCTCGCATACAACATACACGTTGTCCGGAACACTCGTAAGACATCTTTTGCCCATGTATTATCCATCCTATGTCAATGAATCGTTTATCCATCCAAAAAATAATTAGAAGTGTCGCAAAAGGTGGTAGCCAATGCAAAAATAAGGGTTTTTATTGTTACATTAAAAAAGTGACATCGTTTAATGTGTGGTAATAGCATCAAAATAAATAGTTTTGGAAAACAGACATGGTAAAATAGTTGCTGCTCAGAAAAAATATGTGTAAGTATTTCAAGCACAATGACACAATAATATTTTGGGAGACCCATAGAACGCGTCAATCTTTTCTTGTTTGGCTATTTTGAAAAGAATGTCTATCAGATGTTAAACTGATCATATCGTCCAGAGTCTCTCATAAGAATTTCCTTTATTTTCAGATAAATATTGTTACTTTATGCTGATATAATCTGAAATATGTGATGTGACAAAATAATTTTAAAGTTGATCAAATGTTTAATATTATAATATTAAAATATCTCGAGAAAAAGAAAAGAGAGAGAACAAGAAAAAAAATAATAAAAGGTTTTCATATATCAAAATAATTAACCTGGATATAATAACTCGCCAATGATCTCCTTAAATTCTAGGTGTGATTTCGTCATATCATGTCTCGGGTGTGTTGCTTTTGAAAACAGCTCTAATAGTGTTAGCGCTTATTATCAAACATTCTGTGAGCTAGCAAAATTAGAAGTCGAAGTGGCAAAACTACATGGCATTGAAACACTTCAACAATGTGCGTATTATTACTTCAAGTCATGAATGACATTCATATTTTGAAACTATGCATATAGGATGTATAATGTTTTGCTTCATTGTTATGTGCATACAGGTAATGTAGAGCATAGCGTATTTCAGGAATTAATTGAATCAAAATGAATCACGTTAACGAATTACCGTCATTTTTGGAAGCAGTTCAGGAAGTGCCACTACAATGCGTGTTATGTATGTATGCATGCGATTAAGGGAGCTTAAACAATCTACAATTATAATGTTATCGCGTTTCTGATGTACATATATGAATGTGCGTGAATGCAAAGAAAGATGATATTTCCTCCTCCAAATTTTCCATTAGTTTGAATACCTTTTCCTAAGTATAAAAATCTCTAAAAATTTTGCATGATCTTCAAAATTACTTTGTAGATTTTGCTTTAAAAGAAATATCAGTGAGATTATGTGCCGTAAAACTAATAATTTGCAGCAGATTATGCACTTATATATAAAGTACACATAAATACACACACACACACATATTGCTTATGGCATCAGCATTATTGTTACAAAGAAGCAGTAATGCTTACTTGTATGTATATACTCTTCTCGCACATATTAAATATAATTACAATCAACTATATAATTATATAAATCGTATTATTATTGTAAGATCTGATCTCACACAGAAATGTTCAAAAGCTCTGTATATGTAATAGCAAAACTCTTCTGTGAATAAGTATTCCGAGGATATTTATATTAGGTATTTTCTAAATGTAAGAAATTGATTTAAATCTACAAGAGCATCTAATTATCTCAACTTGAAACAGCATAAGGCTCATAATGTAGGAATTCATGTACAAAATGAACTATAGTGAATAAAATAAAATTCAGATTCTTTAATGTTCAACTAGAACTATGATCGTGGCATTTAAATGTTGGTTATTGTAGTGATTAATTCTGATGGAGCTAAACACTTAATGTCAAACATATGGATTTTATGCTGAAAAAGGGAGAAGAAATTCGTGGCGTGTGAAATGATTGTAAAAAATTGTCGCTTTAATTCTCAGAGATTTCAAACTTTTACATCTGCCACTAGCTTACAGAAATAATATCAAAGCTTTATACATGTTGACATTGTGTATATTCAGCCAAGTAAACATCTTATAATTTACGACACAATTTACGCAAATTTCTTAGAACACAGGAATTACGCATCTTTTTATCATTATTCGATTTTAAACAAGAGTTTAAGTGTAATATTCACACTTATAATGTAATTATGAAAATACCTTAATGCATTAAAACATTAGGCCATTCAGATATAATTATTTAGATCATTGAAGTTTTGGTAATCCAAACTTACCGGATACTGGTACAGATATTAATTTTTTCCAGGTTCCATTTACAGTTTGATTAAAAAGAAATCTGCATAAGCAAACATAAGGTTTACTATTAGAAGTACGATCTATCTCTGAAATTGCTTTAAATTTCATTCAGATTAAATTGAGTTAATCGGAATGAAAACAATAGTGTATGCGCAAAAATATTCTGTGCATATATCTGAGTTGTGTACATCATGAGACTCGCCGTTTGCATTCGCAATGTATATACATATGCAATACGCAAATATCTAATATTCGGTAACGCCTACGTCTATCGCTCAAAGGTACATTCTTCCTTTTCCTTTTTTTATAGAGAGTTACAAAAAGTTTGATTTACAGTATTTCAAATTGCAAGTGATATTTTTACGTTTAGTTCGCATTGAGAGCCTCCGTAATAATATTCATTAACTGACAGAACTTAAATTATCATAAGTGCATCATTATAGATGATAGCTATGCACATTTGTGTTTTTATAGATTCTATTTTTGTTAACTTCGTTTATAATGCACAACGTACTTCTTGGTATTGATGTATGTTCAATTATTACGGACGACATGCCTTTGTACGATAAAAACTAATTTCTCATTTGCGAACATAGCCGCTATCTTTCTTTTGTCTGGCGCATCACGAAAAAGAAACAGATAAGAGAGAGAAGTAAGAAAAAGTTTGTCAGACGTTTCTATACTACATAATCGTTTTTGAGCATGTACTTTCATACAGCAGAACTGAACCCTTATAAAAATATAATATTAACGATAGGAGTTTGAACAACTTTGGATTTCTAACTCCGGGTTATGCCATGTACACAAAAGTATTTATATCATCGTCATGTCTACGGATATATTTGTGCTCAATAAGCCACTCGATTTGTTCTTTTATCATCTTCTTACTTGGTAAAAACATATTCTTTAATATGTCTACCAACTCAGTCTGCAATTGAGCGTTACTAATTTTCTTTCGCATCTTCAAGATCTTGATGATGGCCTCCTACATATCGGAAACAAAATTAGATGAGTACATCATTTTCGTTGTTAGACCAAAATATAGAATTAGTTAATATGAATTGTGAAGAATGTGCACCTGAACTCGCAATATCCTAAGTTGTACAATGGATTGGTTATCTTCCTCTTTGCTTAATTCTGTCGATAACTGAAGTCGTCCTATCAAATTGATCTTTCCCCTCTTCTGTATTTTCCCATTTTTTCTGGGGATCATAAATTGAGAATCAATGCAAAATGTAAAAAAAGAATAATCTACAGTATATACTTAAGAATAAGGATGTACCAAGAGGGGTATACATTCTGAGTAATATACCATTTGAAAATGATAATACTAACATTATAGCGAATTCTTGATTCACCCAGAACCTTGTGTCGTTGGCAAAATCCTTAGGACTGTGCGCATATGGTTCAACCAGAAGCAGCTGACGTTTCAGTTTTGGAAATGCGCATAAAGACCACAATGTTCGCCTTAGTTCAGGATCGGGAAGTTCGGTAGCCAGGCGCAAGTTTTCATAAGAAATCTTTTCAAGCGGTCGTTGATTCCATGCGAATAAAACTGCCATCTGAAATGTTGTTACGTCCACATCGAAACGGCCCACTTGGTTGGAAAAAGTTATCTGGAACACCATCCAAATTGGTTGCAAGGAGAGGCTGAAAATTAGAACCGAGATGTTGTTTTCTTTTTTCCACGAATTCTAGGGTGCCCTTCCTTTAACGTCACCATGAATTAATATAGTTTGCACTGCATCACCTCCATAATGAAAAGTGATTATATATTCTTACCAGTACATTACGACAAACATTACCATAAACTAATATTGCATGTTCAAATGAAAAATAAATGTACAATTCCAATCTGAATGAAGCTGCAAGCTGCTGCGTCTAATAATGATAGCTTCTTGTGATTTATATTGTTCCAAAATATGATACTTCTTTACCTGATGATCGAATTAAGTAGAATATATAACGATCTACATATTTTTGCACCTTTATGTATACACGTACATATACACATATATGTAGGGTCCACGAAAAAAATTTGGGCCTTATTGGGTTACTGAGTTGAGAATCAAATCTGCCTTTCATGTGCCAGGCAACTGTACCAACTAAGCTACCTAGGCTCTCTGGTTAAATTTCTCCGCGAATGCCTATTTTGTTGCGGGTATGGAGGAGTCCCGATCCTACATATATGTCACAAAAATTGGCGTGGTTTTAAAAGTTCTGCACGAAGCAGATATGTGTTTACTTACCGTTCCATTTGACATATGATGATACCATTGTAATTTTCGTCCACTATGTTTTTTTTTGTAAAACTCCTCTACTTCGGGAATATAATCTTCTAGCTGTAATGGTAAACTCACAGTAACACGTTCGCTACCTCTGGCCCATGCACCTGCATTCAATATCTATAAGAATGTACATCATTGACAGGCGATTTAATATTTTTTTTATCCTTACAAGTAGAAAAGACTAAATATTATGTATCAATATGTATCATCATCACAATTTCCAAAGTATATATAAAAACACATTCAATTACCTTGATGTTTATGCTATCCGCTATAGCTGCCCTACATTGTTCCTTAAATTGTTGATTAAGATCTTGGGACACTTTAATGTCTTGGAACATCCGAGCTAATTTATTAACATAATCAGCAGGCATGCCGACTTCTCTAAGCCATTCTACCATATTTTCTTCCTTCTCAGAATCCGCGGATGTATCCAATATCAAACGTCGAGTTAAATGTGCTTTATGAAAGCGCATAAATACATCCTTATTTTGCACGTATTTTAATACTAAGAGCTAAAATAAAATGTAGTATGAATAAAATTATGACAAACCGCTTTAAAATTTGTATACAATAATACTTACTACGTCTCTTAATTTACTCTCTATTTCATCGGAGGTAAGTTTTTTACTTAGAGGAGTCTTCCTAAGAAGCATATCACAGTAATTAGCAAGAAGTTCTGGACACTTTGATTCTGGTTGCCCATTGTTATTATTGCTAGGTTTATTGTTCAACATTCCAGAGCCTTGTCGGGCAGGTAATTCTAGCTTGAATACCGTAGTATCATTAACAACAAGTTTGTAAGCCTTATCTCTTGCTGTGAGAAACCGCGGATCATCGTCAAAGGCTTCTTTCACTAAAGTAGATACTCGACGAAAAAGGTCTAATAATCTTTCAACGTATTTTTCGGAATCTTGTGTGATTACATCCACTGCTGCCATCATGTCCGCTAAACCGGCGATCGTTATGTGCTCTTCTAAATTTCTTAACATGGGCCCAACACCCTCAGGTACCCTGTCCATCAGCTTTAACATAAGTCTCAGTTCTGTAATTTTTATTTGTATTATAATACGATATGTAAACACATTGAATGTAAAACTTGTCATGGTCCAATGGAAACGATATAAATATAGAAAATGCAAATCTCCACTCACTATCCATCTGGTGATGTTGAATCATGCGCGGACACTCTGCGAGGATAGCTGGCTTAAAAGTAGCTACTAACACTCTTACACAACAATCGGTCAAAAGCTGTACACTTAAACTATTTGGTTCTAAATATTTCTGCGCACGCAGCTCTTCCTCCCTTAGCTTTGATTCTGCATAGCGCATATAGTTTTCAACACCATGTAATGAAAGTTGTTCTGGTGCTTTAACCCAATAAAATGCCTCAGTTGCTTCTATATAAGCGGCTTCAAAGTTCTCTCTGTAGATCTGGAGTTTATCCGTTGTGTTGGAACACAAATTTACTGTAAGAGAAAGAAAAAATATGTGGGTGTTTTTCAAGTAAAAAAGCATATTCGTATGATACAAGTAACCTTGAATATTGGAATCTTCTATATGAAGTGTAAAACAAGGTCCTCTCACCATAAGATTCTCTCACACCAATAACAAGCTGAGAGTCAAATGCTTCACCGTTCCTTTCAGCGCGTACTAATCGCATGGCAGAGTCCTGCAACCTTTGTTTGATTTCCCCAAATATACTTTGATTCCAACTGTCCAACATAAGCTATAAAAAAAGAGAACCGAAATTTAAAACTATAATTCTCTACAAAAGTATATGCTTAGCAACTATGTTTACCTTCCGCACAATATCATCAGGTTGATTCCTTTTCTGAACACTGGAACTTGTCTTTCCAGCAAGATATGTTTCCAGTTGCCTAAAGGGCGTTGGTAAATAATTACATTGTGTAAAGAATTTTCTCCACTCAGCAATATATGCTTTTAACAATGCTTGCTCCTCCTGATGCGCCAATACCCTCTATAGCAATTACAAGTAAAAGGACATTAGTATTGTAATCACAATAAGACATGTTCATATCAGTGTAAAGCATTTTTTACCTGTTGAGCTAGTTTTATAAAGTCCATTATATCCTCTTTTAGAGCATCTCGTAATTTAGATGGTCCCTTTTCGTCCCATACACATACCAAATGAACACAATAAAACAAATCTTGCCATTCTGCCTGTGACACTGGTTCTTGTTTCAGCAGCTTCAAGATGATAGGACGCATACATGGCCACTTGTCTTCGAATGTAAATTGACCTTTATCCTAGGTGTAATTGAACTTTTTGTAAGTTTTGTAGAATTAAAAATAGTACAGAATATAACTTACGATGATGAGCAGAATTATGAAACGTTTTTATATCAAATTATGGTCTAAATCAATGACTTTTCTGAAAAAACTTTCTGAGTAGTGCATGTGTTAAAAAAAAAAACTGGATTAACGTGAGACTTTTGAAATCATAGTGAAGCCATGCAATTTTTTAAAAATGTTTTTTATATTGTACTTTAAGCGATATTAAGCTCTACAAACTACGAAGTTTTCCGCTGCGATACACATCGCTATGCGGGTTGTCAATAACCGCCGGTTTTATCGAGAAATCGTGTAAACAAGTTCGTAGATTTAATCGTAACGAATCCAAATAAAATTTGTACAAGCAAATTCAAGAGGATCTTACCGTGGTAATTTGTTTATCGCATGACAACTAACCTTTAACATCGTCGCCATCACAAATTTTTGACATATCCTATGTTTAAGGGGACTACGCCAATGAGTACGCACAGGGCTGTAAACTGATTAGCCGGAAAGATTAGTTCCAATCTTTCAATCGGTAGTATATCATCACCGTATTTTATTCATGCGCGCACTATGTGTGCATGTGTGATGCGTGAGCTGTGTTACGCGACTCCCGTCTAATAGGTCATTACCCTTCCCGCAACGAACACTAAAGGGCCGCGTGTAATCTTTAAAAATATATATAAGTCCTGCAGCGACCAGTAAACAATGGTGCCAGACGGAGGCAAACACACATTGAAGTTTTAAGGGTCCGCAGGGGTGAGTTTGTTGGCATCCCTGATTTGTCTCACTGATTTTGGGGGTCTCTTGCGGAAAATCTCAGAAGTTGTGGAGAGAAAGAGACAAATCGATGCAACAAGAGCGTGTGGGACAGGGATCAGAGATATAAATGATCGGTGCTAGAGATTCCCACACGTTACGTTTATTCAACGAAAACGCTATATTTCTTCGCAAAATTTGTTTTAAAAAATGCTTTATACTCCAGACTACAAGATAGTGATGTCTGGTGTTGAAAATTCGCTGAAACTTTAATAGGAAACTAAAGTGCATGTTTCTTAAAAGAACTGTTTTGTTTGATCACTTTTTCAATCAACTCATCGCTATCCTGTAGTCCAAATTTTTCCGAATATAAATGTCATGCGCTCTATTTGGCATCATTACGCACTTTATTCGAAATTGAGGAAATAAACGTTCTGACGGATTTTCGATAAATAGAGTGACATCGGTACTTCTACCGGAGAAGATGTGAAACACGGGCAGGGCTACATTTATACTTTTTGGGGCCCAGTGTGCAGGGAAAATTTTTTTTGAGACATTTATAAGAAGAAAGCGAAATAATTGTAATATTCATATTTGGGAGAGCTATGTTACAATCGACCAATAATTTGTTTTTGAAAAATTTGCCAAACAAACATTTCTTCTATAAAAACTTATACTTTTATTTTTCGTAGTTTTAAAGCGGAAATTGCAACATCGAGCCACTTAACATTATGCATAACCGTACAGAGAATGTATAGAATAATAAATCTGAAGAACATGTTGCGACTGTCCCCCAAACACCTTTGTGTAAAAATTCCCCTGAGTCCGGACTGTTTGAATACCATCATGGCTGCGCAATTTCGTGCCAGCCATGTTTCTTCTACGTCTGTTCTGTCGAAACAGTTCAGATGCTTTTCAATTTGTTCGAACCAAAGGTAGTGTGAGAACGACGTCGATGGTTCGATTCCGTTCAGCTCTATATTTTTTACCTTTTTGTTCATTAGATTTACAAAAATTATATTCTTTATAATTAAGGGTATAATTTGATATTCTTACTTTTTTGTTATTAAAAATAAAAAATTGATCAACTCATGTGTTTATATATGTATATTTCTCTATCATAACCCTAGAAATATAATCCTTTTCCACTTACACTCCACGTCCCTTCGCTCACTTATCTCGATTTTCTTGTTTTTTTCGAACGGCCTCCAAAATTCATTCGCTCCTCTCGGCAGGCGTTTCTACTAATCCATTTTAATCTTTTGGACATATTCCTCTTATACATAGAATCGATATTTTTTTGCATTTTATATTTATATATATAAATCCACGGAGAAAAGAGTTCATGTTCCTGTCAGAGGTGTATCGTAGCATTTCACAAAAACCACACGTTCCTACGAATTTCCGCAAAGAATGATGTAAGGCGCCTTGGAAAAGCGTTCCTCGAAATGTAGCAGATCAAGCTGAGATCGGTTAAATCCAGACTTCTCTATTCCATTAGCCAATCCGATGTCACATCCCCTCGAGCAAATCATGTCCTGGATAATACAGGAGCGACGGTTAATGTTGGATGTGAATCTCGATGCACGTTGTCTACGAATTTGGACGCGATATTCGTCCATTTGATTGGCTATTCGCTTCGACATTCTGCCATGTTCTTCTTCGTGATGTTCGAACAAAGTTCGACTACAGATGATCGATCGCTGCTCTACATTGGGCACGCATAAAACTATACACGATTTGAAGAAACATACGAAGTACAGAATAAATTTGATCAATTTATATTTTCACATTTAGATTTTACACATTGTCTATGACGATCCATAAAAACCATTTATAATTTGATTCTATTAAGACATTTGTCTAATTTTTTACTTTTTTACGTATTTTATACATTACGAGCAAAAGATATTGTTTTCCCTTTTCCTTCGAAGAACGTTGATTGGTGCATGGCGCGATATTCTATAATTAGTACAATAATAATACGAAAAGGAAAGCTTGACAAATGGAAAATTAACGCAAGATGGTATGTTACGCTAAGTTCAGATTGCGAGTATGCTGTTTTGGACGGTTTCTGTCTGTGACGAACGTTATCAAATATACCGATACTACAGTGATGACGTTTTCTAATACGACTGTTTTATGTAACCTAACTACTTAATATGTATGAAAGTAGAGTACGAAAACAGATTTTTAATGTAAATAGAATCGGCAAATCAAATAAATGGAACTGGAAGTTTATTTCGATACCAGACGTTATCAAATGTAGCGTTATTGATACAGTAATTAGTTGTAACGGTATATAATTTTGCATAACTGAAGTAAAATAAAAGCGTTTTAAGAGACAGGTATAGATACTTTCACATTGCACAATTCAATGAATTCTCGTCCTTTTTCTAGATGAACCAAACATAAAATAATAACCGACCTTCTAATCCGAAGTGTACATTTTGTAAAATTACATTATATGTATTAAGCATCAGTAAAATAAGTAAAATAATAAAAATTAGAATTTTACGAAGTAATTACATGTACGTATTTTCTCCGTCCTGCGTGTATGCTGTATACGAAATAATATAATGATTATTCAACCTGGAGCAGTAAATCGTATAACCGTTTCATTTACAAATTGTATATTTTTACCGGTACATTAAAATTAAAAAATCCTGAAACACTGGCAGCGCATGTAATCCCCGCTTTCGAGATTTTGTGCCGCATTAACACCATCCTTAAAACGTGGCAATTTCCGATCCATGATCGATCACAACAAATAGCATGCTAGCACGTGGAACAAAAATTCGAATTTGTCAAGGGCCAAGGGTGGGGGTAAGGCATATATATTTTCAGTCGAAACGCTGGTTAAGGTTATTATGGTCTCAAAAGCAACGGCAAAATTCAGCACGTGACGCCGTCAATCTAATGTACTAACTTTTGATCGAGTTCCACGGGGAGTTGTGCACTTGTTGTGCGATCGGAGAGATGCGGATGATGTTGATTTTTATTATGGACGCTTACGCTCCTGGTGGCACGTAGTACCGCCGACCCGCGATAGTATCCAGTATAATATTTATGATATTTAACGATAATATCATTATCACAACGTGATCATCGGGAGTGCAACAGTACCAGTGATTTTTACTGTAGTATTAACACCGAGTGCTAAAATGTCAAACGGTGCGATCCTGCTAATGTTAATATTTTTCTCGGAGGCGTATGGCAATTATTTTGGGTCTAATGCCAAAACGGATGACCAGTGTTTTTGCAAGGTACGTTCTTAGGCCTATATGATAACATTAACGGGAATAAAATATAACCTTCAAACGAAATAAGTAACGCAGCGTCAGATTAGATTTCATTCCGATAGTAATCCCTTGAATTATTAGAACTGTCATTTTAATTATCGTTGGCATGGAGCGATTGCTTGGAAAGCGATACTGAAAATGATTTCCTATTTAATTATCACAATTTCATCGTAACTATCTCTTTTTTAGACACCTGCGTTAGCCTAAGAAATAATAGCTATAAATATAAATCACTTCTTATTTGGTGAAAAATTACAGCAACAAAACTTACCAAAATACATTGTCTTTCATAGAATGTGAGGATTATTTTAATTTTCTCAGATATCTTTATATTTTTTTTATTCACTATTATCCTCTATTATAGATATTATAGAAAGAACTTTAACATCATTGGACAAAATTACTTTATCTCAATATCTTTGTAGATATATATGCTTAGGACCGTGATAATTTAAGCACTTGTTTATTGTCTGAAAAACTTTTGTTAGACATTTGTTATCTAATTGTATTAATAACGAATAATTGAAATTATATTTCTTGCCTATTTCAGTTTTTTACATTAATTGTTTGATTGTTTAGTCTACAATATTATTCATGATAGACCCAATATACTAGGTCTGTAATACGTATAGTACATAAAAATTATTTAGACATGATAGGCAAAACTCATTTTCTATGTGACAATCGAAGCCTATATTCACTATAATATCATAACATTTTAGAAGTTCTTATTCTCAGTCAAAATGTTGTTGCATGTATATCTATACTGTTCTGCATTAAATGCAATAATTAGCATCAATAGCATAAAAGATAATGACAATACGTATACATATTATAAACAAGAGATCAAATCTACAATAGAGCTGTTTGATGTTTATAGTGAGCTTCTTTGGTTTTATTATATGTTTACTGAACACTAAGTCATTCATTAATGAGAAAAATCTCTATAACTAAGAACAATTTTCTAAACAAATTATTATAGAACATCAACTTTGTGTAATATTTTTGTATATTTTTTATATCACTAATAACAATGAATTGAAAATGATACATTATTGAATAAAACAAGGAATGTACTGACAACTATTGATACATTTTTCTTTAAAGCCCTTTTTCTACAATGTATTTTGTAATGAAACTTTCACAGAAACTGAATTACTGTATTTGAGAAACTACAAAGTAAAGTATCTATTACATATTAAAGGACTTAGAGAAAAATAATATTTTTAGTTAAAGGGATCCATCGATGATTGTAGCTGCAATGTGGACACTGTGGATTATTTTAATAATATGAGGATCTATCCGAGGCTTCAAAGTCTTCTAGTCAGGGCTTACTTTAGATTTTATAAAGTAAACTTGAAGCAAGAATGTCCATTTTGGATAGATGACAGCAAGTGTGCCATACGATATTGTCATGTGCAACCTTGTCAAGATGTAAATATCTCAATGCTTTTTTTAAATGTTTGAATTTTCTAAGAAACAGTAACAGCATATAATAGTTTCATCATGTATAATCCTTGGTTTTCCTAGGAAGACATTCCAGAAGGTTTAAAAGGCGAACTTAGAAATGTTCATTTTAACGAAAGCCCTTTAGATAAATACAAACCGAATATGCAAGTGCATGACTGTTTAAATAATGCCAGGGATCACAACATAGAACTTGGTTACTTAAACACAACTATTAGGTAAGGTCTTGTAGGCAAGAAGAAGCATATATTGTTAATAAAAAGCAACTTTTAAGGGAAAAAGCAAATAAGTGTTCAAATACAAAATTGTATTTCAGTTCGGAGAACTACAAGGAGTTTGAACGATGGCAGCAGCACGATGATGCACAAGATAATTTCTGCGTTAAGGAGTCCAGTCCTGGAGAGTACGTAGATCTATTGTTGAATCCAGAAAGGTATACAGGGTATAAGGGACAAAGTGCCCACAGAATATGGCGCAGTATATATATGGAGAATTGTTTCAGGTATTTATCTATGATAACAAAAACCTTTTATATTCATGTCTATATTCAGACAAATTTATAGTAACTTCTTTATATTTTCTATTGTAAAATATTCTTTCATTTTAGGCCTGATAATTCGCCAAATAATATTATTCAGTCTTCTACTATAAACGGTAAATACACTTAAAATATATGTTATACTTGGAATGCGTGACTAAAGCTTTAACATTTTCTTTCATTCTATTTTAGGAATGTGCTTAGAAAAAAGAGTCTTCTATCGAGTTATATCTGGTCTTCATTCTAGTATCAACATACATTTGTGTGCAAAATATTTGTTGTCGGCAAAGGACACTTTAGTGGTCCCCGGTGGTCAATGGGGGCCTAATCTGCAAGAATTACAACGAAGATTCTCTCCTGAAGAGACTAATAACGAGGGTGTTAATTGGTTGAAGAATTTATACTTTATATACATGCTGGAGTTAAGGGCATTAGCCAAGGCTGCACCATATTTAGAAAGAGAAGAATATTATACTGGAAGTGAATCAGAAGATAAGGATACGCAAGTTGCTGTAAATGACTTCCTAGCTATTGTTAAGTAAGTTCTATATCCTAACTCTTTCATAATCATTTGTTGTATTATCCAGAGAAGCATTCCAAGTTATTTTTTTTCATTTCAGATCTTTTCCAGATCATTTCAATGAATCTGTTATGTTTGCTGGTGGAGCACAAGCACAATTATTGAAGGAAGAATTTAGACAACATTTCAGAAATATCTCTCGTATCATGGACTGTGTTGGATGCGATAAATGTAAACTTTGGGGAAAATTACAAATTCACGGTTTAGGTACAGCACTGAAAATTTTGTTCTCTGGAAAATTTGATACATGGGTACCTACACTTAACAGTTTCAGCAAAAAACATTTTTTCCTTGAAAGAAGTGAAATTGTTGCTCTTCTAAATTCATTCGGAAGGTAAACTGTTTATCCTGCATTTTGTACAGAATGAAGAATATTAGTAATTCATTTATTGTTATTTTCTACAGATTGTCCGAAAGCATCTTTGAACTAGACAAATTTAGGCAGATGATGAGATAGCACAATGAAGACCTATGAATATGTTTCCCAGAATATCACGAGAAAATACATCACATGACTTAATTAATTTTTAAGTAAACTATAGGTATGTCTTACAGCTGACCAGTTTTAGATTATCTGTTATATAACCATCATCCAATTTTCAACACAAAATCGCAATAAAAACTATTATATTACTTATGTGATTTATAGAATAATTTTCTACCGACAAAATTAAAAAATTAAAGAATATAGGGAAAGAAACTCATGATTCATGAGATTACTCCACCCATTTTTTTTTTATTGCGATTTCGGTATCTAACTCCGTCTGTGATAAATACTTTGTCTATGACAAATATTTGATACACTGTTCCAAAATAAACTTATATTTAATTTAGATTAATGGACCCTCATTGCCTGTATTTAATCAAATAGACTTTATCTTTGTTACTATTATTTTACATTTACATTCAACAAAGTGGATGGAATTGTAAATGTAGACCCATTGAAGATATATTTTATTTACACGTGTGTTTTATGCATGTGGCGTACTAACATAAACATACACAATTCATAGGTACTTATGTGTATATATAATTTTGTGAAATTAAATTATTATTGCATTTTATATAAAAACTTGTGGATAGAGATACATTTTATGGGAACTGGCTATATTCTTTATTTAAAAATGATTGAATAATCTATCTTTATATACTGTGTGCTCCTTGTATATCACTTTTTGATACTCTTGCTAGCTATTCCGACAAAAATTACCTGATATTATTTTCTGACCAATTTTCAATATGAAAGGATTATAATTGTAATATATATATATACATATACATACATACATACATATGTATATGTATATACATAAGATATTGTGCTTTTGCATGTATATGTACTCTTATAATTATGTAGAACCATATTGTATATATAAATCAAATTGAATATCTAACATACAGCTATAAATTATTGATTGATTTCTATAAAGAGAATGTAAAATATGTAACTTTATACATTGTATATAACATAGCATGACACAAACTTCGAATAAAGTTTTGTTAAAATCCATATGCTTGCAGCTTTCCAATGATTGTATAATCATTTTTTGTTATTTTAAATTAGAAAAAGATAACTTTTCTAATATATAACATTAATAAAATGTAAATTAGTTATATCTTTGATAAAAATTTATGTAAACACGTATAATAAATAATTTTGGGGGCCTTCTGCGGAGAAACTGAGGAACTTGGGGGAAAAAATGAACAAATCAATGCAACAATAACGTGAAGGTCAGGAACTGGAAATACAAACGGTCAAATTCATAATTTCCCGGTTCTTGCGTTTATGAAATAAACATGCAATATCTTCTAGTATTTTTTTTAAGCATTGTACATCAAAGTATAGATTGATCCCCGAAGGGAAGCAAAGAAAAGCTGAAATACAACTGTGAAGGTGTCAGCGGCAAGGACTGGCTGGACCTAGTTTATCGACTTTACGATCGATATGCGCGCGATTTACGAAGTGCGCAAAAACTTATAATCGTAGTGGATGTAATACAATATCCATATATTTAGTTACATTGTTGATAAAAACAGACAAATACAATGTTACAGAACATGATATAAGTTATTACCAGTATAATGGCAAGAAAACGCGGGATGTTAGCTTTAAAAATTGAAAAAGAGTCGTTCAAAAAAAAATTTTACATCTGAATTTCGATGACTTCATAACAATAACTACTTCGTCAATTGTTGTAAAAGAGTCAAGAGCTTTTAGCACAGTGAGTCGGATGGCGAACAAAATAAGGAATTATTCAGAATCACAAAAGATGCACAAATCCCGAAAAGTATATTAAAATATTACGCTATTCTAACTTCTTCCTGATAAGATTGTGTTGCCCCAAATCAGTGCCCTCTTGTTATTCGTTCCAAATCAGTGTTTTCTTCTTTGTGCGGTCAAACATTAACTGTCACGCTAACTTTACTTGAATTCTTTTGCGCTGTATTTTCTCGGCAACCGGAGAATCGCGCGCGCTGCTCACAACTCGATGTAGTACTGTTTAAAGAAAAAAAGGACCGCTAGGTATTATAAAATGCTGTCTCAGTGTGTCTTATCAGATATTTGCGATACAAGGTTATATACTTTGAATAGAAACTTCGTACCGACAAAAACTATTACGCGCTTGAACAATTGACGAAGCAACTAATGTTAGGACGACATACATACTGAATCAATAATTTATTCCGCGACCTCTGAAGGGAAGCAAGGAGAAGTTAGAATACGACTATAGCGGTGTTAGGCGGCTTTAAATATGTCAATGTGTATTGTAATAATCATAATTATACATTTCTGCACAGTTTGTACAAACTGTAAATAGTGCGCGTATCGATTGTAGTGTTTATAAATCTAGAACGATTGACTCCAGCCGCCTGACACCGCCACGGTCGTATTCCAACTTCTCCCTGCTCCCCTACAGGGGTCGTGGAACAAATTAATGGATCCGTCTGTACAGAAATCGTGGAACAAATTAATGTGTACATTGAGTGCCAGAAGGACGCATCAAGAATGAATGAGATACATAGAAACTGAGAGAGACGCAAAACGAACAAGCGAGAAATATTAAGATATCAGAAAGGTGGGGAATTAGTGCGGGCGCTCCTTAGGCATGTACGGCACCATTTGTGAGCTCTACGTCAATTCTCTGGAGCTTCTTAATTTTCCCATACGAGGCCTCCAAAGTCAACTCGGAGTTTGCTCCTTATTTCAGTAGACTCTTGACAGCATTATAGCGTCGAGGATGCAAAGTTTATTCAAGAAAGTTTGATATTTTAAATATCGGTATGAAGTTCAAGAAAGAAAAACACAAAAAATCAAAAAAGAAGGCTAGAAAACACGAAAAAAGGGATAAACATAGAAAACGAAGCGAACATAGTGAATCATCTTCAAGTAGTGTACGCATTGAGAGCATCATATATGCCACAATAAATAATATCTTTCAAGTTAAACTTTTTCTTTCCATATTTATATTTCCATATTTATATATCTAGCTTTGTGTAGTAACGATATCGTAACTAATAATATTTTACCGAGGTGTGATTATTGCTAACTGAAATTTCCATATTTATTGTAACATATATTGTAAAATTATTTATTTATGTTTGTTATCTCATGCTTAATTTACAATAAACAAATTTTAGAACAATAGTGATGAGGAATCGCAAATATGGGTAGAGAAGAAAGTCCATTCTGTACCTAAATTAACGGAGAAGTATACATTAGAAACCACTGATAAACAAAAACCGCTTCACAGAGAGGAATGGATGAGCATGAACTGTTCTTTTCCATGCTTTTCCCGATCTGATCAAAAAAAGGATGACTCAGTGAGCAATAAAAGTAACTCGCTACTTGATAAACCAGGACAAAGTAGTAGAGAATTGAATCCTTATTGGAAAAACAATGGCAATGGTTTACCACCAACTATCAAGGAAGCAGAATATAAGAATCAGTTAGAAAAAAATCTACCTGGTAATAGCAAACAATTGATTGAGGTAAATAGTTATTTATTTTGCTATTAAAAACATATGATACAAATTATTCCTAACCTTTCATAAATTTTTGTTTTCTAACACCATTTACCTAGTTAGCAAAAACTAGAGAAAGATATGTATCATCATCTCATTCATCGAGAGAAAAATATAATCGAAGGCGATCTAATAGCCCATGTAACGTCAAAGTTGATGGGTGTCATGGAGAAAGCTATGATGAAAGATATAAACATACCTATAAACATTCATCACAAAGTAACGAGTACAACAAACAAAAACAAAAATTTAAGAGGCCTGTGGATGATGATTATCATGGGCAAAGTAGTAGTAGGTCTTATTCACGGACTAAGAACTGGGTAAAGGATAAAGTTCACGACAAAGTTGTGGAACATAGCTCTAATTCAAGTCCATTAAATTCAAAAGAATGTAATGCACTAAAAGATAATGCTGATATACAACGAAAATGTGAATCAGATGAAGGATTAACTGAGGCAGAAATGAATAAATTAGGTGCACAAATTGTTAAAGCTGAGATAATGGGTGACAGTGTAAGTTATTTTTTTCATTATTTCCATATACACAATATTAATATTACCTTTATTTAGGAATTAGCAACAGAATTAAAAAGGCGATTAGAAAACGCGAGGAAAAATCCAAAAAAAGTTTCGGGTTCTGGGGCTAATGACAAGTCAGAAGAAACAGTGATCCTTACGAGAACTGATGAAAAAGGTACTACTGCATCTCTACAAACTTAAACTAAGATGTGTGTGAAAATAATTTTGCATGTTGCATAATAGGTATTACAAGGCCGATAAAACGTACGGAACATGATGAATCAGTGACAAATTACAAGAGAAAGAGAAATATGCCAACTCATGTACTGGGCGAGAGAGTCCGACATTACGTAGATGATGATAAGTACTCTTTGCATCAAATCGTAAGTAACATACAAATAAATACTACTTTAAAACATTCAGATATATATCACAATTTTTATTTGGTAGTTTGAACGAGAAAAGGGACGATCAGCAAGCGAAGATGATGCTGTATTTGTTAAGCTAGCTGCAAAGGTTAGTGACATTATACACAGAATGCAGAACTTCTATGAGAATTACTTTGATTAACTGCTTCCAGAGTATGGATATGGAAGATATATTTGAACAAGAAATTTCACAAGCTCGATCAAGCGTTAAACGAGATCAGCAAGAACGTGCTCTTGCAATAAAGGAACATAAGAGGTTGACAAAGAGTTTAGATAACTGTAGATGGTGCATCAATTCAGACTGCATGCAGAAACATTTGATAGTTTCCATGAATTCAAAAGTTTGTTTGAGTTTACCATCTAACATATCATTGACTGACGGACACTGCATTTTGACACCTGTGGAACATACATCCAACCAATTGCAATTAGAGGAAGACGTTTGGGAACAATTGAAAGTGAGTTTTTTCATTATTAAATATACTTTTTGTTACATAGACAAATATTGATATAATATATTCTTACATGTACTTTCTTCATAGGTGCTCAAGCAAGCACTTATTGAAATGTACACAGATCAGAATCAATGTCCAGTATTCTTTGAAACATACATGAGACGCCATCAGTTTCCACATATGCAATTGAATTGTATTCCATTACCACGTAAAATAGGTGACATGGCACCTATGTATTTCAAGGTATGTGACATACAATAGACAAACAAGATATTTGAAAATACCAGTTGATGTTATTGTACAACGAAAAATGTGATACATTGCAACATCTACATTTTTTTATTTTACAGAAAGCGCTACTGGAATGTGAAACAGAATGGTCAATTAACAAAAAAGTTATCGATATAAAGCAGAAAGACGTACGTCATGTTCTTCCAAATGGTTTAGCATACTTTGCAGTGCAATTTGGCCTTCAGGATGGGTATGCCCATGTAATAGAGGATGAGCGTCTTTTCCCGAAAAATTTTGCAGAGGTATATTTTTTACATAATGTATCATTAAGTTATTATAGCATAGAATTGATTCAATAATTCATCTTGAACAATTCCTACAGGAAATTATAGGGGGAATGTTAAATTTGGACTATGATCTGTGGCGGAAACCGAGACACCAAAGGTTTGATGAACAATCCGCAAAAGTGTTACAATTTATAAAAAAATGGGAGAAATATAATCCTTTAACACTTAATAAGGATGATTAATATACATTTTTTTAATTCGTGTTATTGGAGGCAATGTACAGGTATATGTCATAGTTTATTGTATAAATATTATAAACAACCTTATTTGCCACATGTATACAAATAGAGAATTTTTTTAATTATACATTGTGGACTATATCTTTTGTCTGACTACAGCAATGATCCTCATGTGAGTAATATATTACATCACGCTTTTCTTTTCTAATGGATATCCAGCCACCGGCCACTTTTGCAAGTGATCTTTTAAAACAAATGGAAATATAGACAACACTTTAAAACGCTGCCCCATTTTATCCACATCCGTTATCATATGATATCCATGTTCTATATGATGCTTTTGCTCGTCTGAAGCAGATTTGAGAAGACGTTGCAATCTTACATCAATGCCAAGGTTTTTAAGAAAATCCCTTTGCGTGATCGGACCAAATGTCACCATTCTGTCATCCTTTTCAGCAATTTTTTTTATTAGTGAAAAATCGACATCTGCAGTTAAGTCTGCACTTCCAGGATTAAGTAATGGATCATGTAATTTATGGCGGCAAAAAGCGCGGAAAGTATCCATTTTTTCACCATTATGACCATAATCAATAAATAATGCAAATCCACCATTTTCCCATAAAAACTGTGTTATATAATCTACTGTAACCATGCTTGATGGACTTATTTCTATATGATCTCTGCATTCATCTTTCTAAAAAGCATTCAGTGAATATATCAACAGTTAATCCAATACAGAACATGTAAAATTAAAAGTACATCTAATGTTGGTTGTGGATATAAATGCTTACAGGCACGTAAATCTGACAAGCTGGAGTGTTTGTTCGTGATAATACAAAACGAAATAATTCTTGATTTGTTTCTGGATTTATATCCACTAATACTTCTCTCCAACCTTCATTGGTTTTCTAAAGTTTATGCACTTGCTTTAGTGAGAAATCCTCAATTAATGTAAAAATATTTAATGACAATAGTCAGGAATTTGTGCGTTACACAGGTATAATATACATACCTGAAATTTATGTATCGGTAATGCATCTAAGAATTCATGGGCTAAAAATATACTAAAACTTTTTGGTACATCCTGAACAGAATAATACCAGTATATTTTTACACCATCGTCTGTTACACCCATCCTATAATGAGTAACTGAGTTATTCTGTCCTTCACTAGCTTTAAGATCACATTCCTCGCTTGATGGGCACAAAGTTTGTGCTTGAATTTTGGAAAGTATAGGACTGATTTCCACTAAGTGTACTGATATTTCATTTAATATACGCAGCTTCTTTAATACCTGATATTTTTAATGGTAATGCTAAATTTCTTCATAATGTTTTTGCTTAAATATATAATACAGATAACATAATGGTGGTAAAAAGAATTTACCCGCAATATATCTTTCATTAATGTCCCTCTTCCAGGTCCTAATTCTATTATTTGAACAGGGTCTGGTGCAATTTTTCTCCATTCGTTAACCATCCAAACTGCAATCATCTACTCAATGAAAAGCCATATATCACGTCATTATAAAGCTTTTCACATTATTCATTCTAAAAATGACCAGTTGCAAGACGTGCATCGAAAACATAATACTCTTCCAA
Organism: Ampulex compressa; assembly: GCA_038496175.1. NCBI lineage: Eukaryota > Metazoa > Arthropoda > Insecta > Hymenoptera > Ampulicidae > Ampulex > Ampulex compressa. The sequence continues at coordinate 226,883 of JBCFXI010000125.1, read as the reverse complement.
AATATTAGCACCATCATATCAAAGCACAGAAACAACATACTTCTCCAAAGAGTTGAGTAATCTCCGGAGAGGTAGTAAAATCACCCTGGTGACCAAAAACATCTTTACTCATGTAATAACCTGCTGTCGGATGTGTTAATATTTCCTTCATATAATCAGCAACGGTTATGGGGCCGCAAGCAGTTATTCTAGAGTATATCTGACGATACAAGGTTGATTTCTCATTTCTTGAATCTGATGTGTTGGATGAATCATAACTGTACATAATCGAACTTTGGAAACAAAACGAACATGGCACTTTCATAAATTGTAAACTACTAGCTTGCTTTTTAAATACCGACAGTACTCTGTTCATATTTATTATAAAAATATTAAAAATGTGCCCAAAAACTTGCTACTCTTTAGGTTAACCACATATTGTTGCATGTGTACACATGGAATCATTAATTTATGCCAGAACCCTTGAAGGGGAGTAAGGAGAAGTTGGAATACAACCTTAGCGGTGTCAGGCGGCAGGGACCACTGGTTCACGTTTATCGACCCTATGCAAGACAGTCGCGCGATTTACAAACTGTGGAGAAACGTATAATTATGGTTATTGCTATACACATTTACATATTTAATTATATTGTTCATAGAAACAGGCGAATATAATATTACGAAAACTAATATAACTTACTGCTAGTCCAAGAAGGTAGGAAATGAAAGAATTATATTTTAAAATTGAAAAAATGTTCTTAAAAAAGAAACTTTGGCATCAGAGTTAGTACGTATAACGATTTCGTAACATTAATTAATTCAAAGGATTAAAGCAAGCACTTTGTGAGAACTGATTATTAATTACTTTTTTTCAAAGCTGTAATGCATTTTTTCAGAGTTGTTGCACGTTTTTTTCAATGCTATGGCATTTTCGACAATGATTCTTTTGAAAGCTATAGCACGATTCTTCACAGAATCACAATTTATTTTCGATTGGAATAATCGGCGAAGCAATTCATATTACAAATCGTTTACGTAATAACTCCGATGCAAATATGTCTTTTTTAAAAAGACATTTTTTACATTTTAATTCATTTACTGAATTCACAAATTTTAAAAAACATTTAATGTAATTGTGGTTATCATAAGTAAAAAGTTGTTTATCAAAAACGATTTATTAAAAAATTTTTATTGTGGTGTAGTCAACATTTAAAGAGTACGCGAAGTGTGAATCAAAGTGTGTAAGGCATGACTGATTAGCTATAAATGAGTGGCACAAGAATGCTACTTACACAAGTGAGACAGTGAAGGCAGTGTGAGTAAAAGGGATTAATGATGTAGTATTCAAAATAGAGAGGAATCTCAATAAACATAAAAGGAGCGATTGTAGAAAATAAGAAAATATAAATTTTGTATAATAAAATTTGTGTTTTATTATGCGCATGCTTTTTTTTATAAATATCCATTTACTTCTTCTTTATCTATTTTTCCAAAACTGTAATAAAAGGGAATCGTTCCAATCCGCTTCGATTAATATTGGTCTTTGTAACATGTACGTAATATTCTTTAACTCTTTATATAAATTTATACATGCATACGCAAACATAAAATGAGCACAAATGCCCGCAGCCCTTGCTATGCTACCACAGGTTTATCGCAAATCACTTGAAAAGCAATTTCATCCCTTCGCCTTTGAGAAAACAATGCGTGATAAACAAGGATTGAATATCCTTGTCCAAAGCTTTCAGTTTCTTCGTGTCTTCCAAAATCAGTGGGACTAACAATAGTAGTAACAAAACTTATCCTTGTATACCCTTAAGTTATATACTCATCATTAGCATACATATGTTTTACAAATAATACACAAACAAGATCTGAAACTTTGCCGCACTTCATTCAGAGTCACTGTCTACAACACTCTGAATCCTTTTAAAAGTTTTTCGTGCCTCTCTGTGTCGAGATGGAGTACCTGGGTTATTTTGATTCGCATCTTTATCCCTCCTGGCTCTTGTGACACGTCCTATAAATATAACATTTCATAAATACTTTATATAAATACATTGCTGCAGTGTGTCCATAAAATTTTGATCCATTTCAGGAAAATAATAGAATTATTGAAATGACATTTGCATGTTAATTTTATGATATATAAACATTTTAGTGTAAGCTCCATGTTAATGTAATGTAACCACCGTCGATGTTGGAGCGTTATTTTCCATATTTTGGTTTAGCATTCTTTTTCATAAGCATAGAAATGTACAATTGCTAGCTATCACAATCTACGAACAAACCTTCAGATATAATATTACTTGTGTCAAGTTCAGATACATCCTTCAGTCTTTCATTATGCTTCTTTACTTTTTTACACTTTTCTAAGGTTGGCCTTCCAGTAATACCATGCTTCTCCAATAACTCCCTCAGGCATCGTACTCTTGCAGCATTTGTCTTGCATCCACTCCAGACATCATTGTATGATTTAATGTTTATTCCTGCAGCTCTTATATACTTTTTCAAAGATTGTATCCTTTTATCATCGTCGGGTTTCTATAAAAGTGAGGTCAGTGTAATCATAATGTAGGGGATGTAAAAGATATATATATATATATATATCATAACTTACAACATCTCGTCTTTTTCTTTTCGTTCCCTTTGCAGTATCATCATTATCTTCATTTTCACGATCACTATTACTCATTAAAGAATCACTGTGTGATTCTTGCTCCACTTTTTTTGAATTCAGTGTGTCATCAGCACTTTCAGTATCATTTTGCTCCATTTTTCTTTCAGTCACTTTCTTTTCAGGTTTTTTCTTTTCATTCGCTTTCTGTGTCCCCCCTTTTACACCACGGCCACGACCTCTCTTGGTATCTGGGGAAGATTTTGCAGTCTTCTTACTAGCTGGTGATTTTTTCAGTTTTTTTTTACTTCGTGGACTATAATCCTCGTCAGAAACATTGTCCTCACTGTCATCAGAACCAGAACTTTTGACCTTACTGAAAGATGTACGTGGTCCTTTTCTTTTTATCTTTTTGATGTTCTGCTTAGCCTCAACAACCTCGGTAGCATGCTGCGAGTCTGATTTTTCCACCTCTGATGAACTGACATCCAGTTCAGAATCGTTCGGCTCTGCCTTAACTATTATTGTTTTCGGTCTTGCCTTGACATCTTTCTCTTCATCACTAGAACTAGACTGTTCTTTATCGCTGGCACATTCTACTGATAATTCCAAACCATCTACTACTTCTGGGTCTTTGTTTTCAGATTTATGAGTGATTTTCTTGATTGAATTCTCCTTAGAGGTTTTGTCATTCTGATCATCATCGGTCGTACTTGCTGTGTCTGCGTTTGTTGCAAGTTCCTCAGATACTCCACTGTCCTGCAAGTTCCACAGACCAAACGTTATTAATTTTATTCAAGTGTTTTTGTCATCAATTCAAACAGCTATTCTACGGAAACATGGGAATTACCAATATGGGGTTGTTATCTAGTGTTGTAAAAGAAAAGGTGTTTTAAATTTATTACCTTATATTCATCGTCATTCATTTTCTGCAAGGTTATTTCATTTGTGTTGGATATTGTCTCTGTATTTTCCTCAGCAAGAAATTCTTCGTTATCGATACCATTACTTTTACTGTCTCCGCTTTCAACAAAGGATTTATCTTCTCCGTCTCCTTTATCCTCTGTACTTTGATTCTCGAGATTTTTCATATTACCATTTACTTCTGAAGCAACATTATTTTCACCTTTTATGGGGTCGGCTAATTGTTCATCACTTGAAAGGCGTTGTTTTTTATTAGGCAATATTACTTGTTCATCCTCAAGCAAGTCTTCCCTTGGTCGCTTTCCTAGATTCTCTGTATGTTTTAGTGGAACATCGTGAGAAGATATATTACTTTGCGTATCTTCTCCTGCACTTTGATCAGATTCCACCATTGTTTAAGAAATCTCCTGAAAAATTTATATATTCCCTCATTCTGCGTATTGTATTTTCACAATATTGCACATTAGTGCATGAAATCATAAATCTTGGGAAGATGTATTATCTGCTGACAAATATAAGTGTTGGTTATTTTCCAAAGAGAGTTTGCATCAGGGAATCATAATAAGGTGCAAATTAATCTGAGAAAATTGATGCAGATTAGAAAAGGAACGAATATTCGACATTGAAATTGTTATATTACAAAGTACATCCCAACTGAAAACACGATGTTGCATCCAATCACACAATATTAACTAATTTAAACTTCTAAACAATCATAACAACAAAATCTCGCAGCGCAAACCGTATTGCTGCTCAAATGTGGTTGTATGTTACGTTATTCTAATTCGCGTAACAATGAAATACCGATTATCCGGCCAACAAAGGTAGCTTGGTTTTTCAAAGTGCATAAACGCTAAATATAGCGCCGGGTATAAAATTTAAAGTGGTCAGCACAGAACATAAAAACACGAAGTATTTAATATCCCAGCATTATGGGAAGCCGTAACACCAGAAAAATATTGACGTCAATCATGCAAATTGCACGAGATAGGGTAAATTATAGAATGGAGCTCGATATTTACTTAATTATCACGAGTGTGGATCACAACGTTTGCGCGGCAAAATCTACGCGGTAACGACGCAACTGTTACTTGTCGGTGACTACACGAATGTGGTATAGAGAATGCCAGAGAAACTACCTTAAACAGAGTGTATCATGAAGGTCGGCATCACATGAGACTGCGCGAGTGTCGTCTCACGTATATATATGTACAGTTGCTCGATGTAGTTAATTTTTACTTTTTTTAAATTCATTTTTGGCGCCAATTGCTAAGGTCATTTGTCTAGGACCCATTGTTTAAGGTGGGTTTCGAACCACCAGAGGTACAATATACATATCACATGCAAAAACCAGAGGTGATGGGCAGGATTCGAACCCAGATCTCCCGCGTGAAAGTCCGAGTTTCTATCCACTACACCCCCGTAGCTTTTCATGCAGTTCATGTACATCGATCCATCATAATTATAATGTACATATTACATGAAAAATTATACATCAATGAAATTTAAACTATAATCTTGCGTGTGAAAAACCGATTGCTACACGTTGCATTATCGTAGGATACGTTTACTCATTTTCTAACATCGATTGCTAAAGTTGTTTAGAAGAACTACAGTAGTGTAGTGGATAGAATCTCGAACTTTCATGCGGAGAGACCTACGTTCGAATCCCACCCATCACTGTTGGTTTTTCCATGTGATATGTATACTCTAGTACTGGTGGTTTGAAACCCACTTTAAAGGTCCGCAGGAGGTACTAGCAAACTCCGAGTTGACTTTGGGGGCCTCAGATGAAGAAATTGAGAAGCTCCAGAGAAATGAGCCCTCGACAATCGAATAGTGTCGTAACATGGTCAGCAAGCGCCCGCGTTAATCCCCCACCTTTCCAATATCTCAGTGTATCTCTCTCGCTCTTTCAGCGTCTCTGTCACTCTCGATGCGTCTTTCTCGCATTCAATGAACCTCACTCGCTCTTATCGCGTCTTTTTCGCCCGGAATGTCTTTCAGACGGACATACTCATATGTTTCGCTCTCGTTTGCGATGGTCTTCCGACGTTGCCAACAAAACATAAGCCCGAGCAATCCCTGCCGAGCTTTTCTGCCTCGATAAAATTTGCCGGAGAGATCTGGAGTGGAGAACGCTCAAACAGGCATAATCGGTATACATAAATATATGATCGTAGAGAAATTTTACGCACATATTAAAACAAATTATGTCGAATAATTTTTTCGCTACAATTTTGGAAAAGGAGAATAAACGTATAAAGATATCTATAAAGGAACAACATTATAAAAAATGTCAAAATGATCGATTATTTGTATTTTGAGATTAATATTGGTTGGTTTCATGATATACAAAATTGCTTGCAGTAATGAAAAATATTCGGACAGTAAAGGATTAAAATCAGCATGGCCTTAATGATGGAAAAATAAAATATGTTTACATTAATGTTGTGTATTTTTATTATTTTTCTGTAAATTATAGTGCCGTCCGTCGACACTAGCGTAATGCCATTGTCCAAAAAACTATTACTTGTCGGTGACATCCAATTGCTGTTGCGCATAAAGCTGTAAACAAATTCCAGTGATAAAACTTACCGGCGTTAAGTAAAAAGTCTTGATTACTTGCGGGGACTGCAGAGGCGAAATCATTTTTCTATATTTATTGCTCTAAACGGGTAAAAAAAATTTCGATGGCGGAAACTGAAATCTGATCAAGAAATTTTTAATCTGCTATGCTTTCCTCGGTACTATGTACAGAAATTCTTACACGAATCGATTCCTGTCCGGTATATCGGATTAAGTGACTTTCAAAATACATACATCTTTGTTAAAATTGACTAGCCATCCATGGCTAATTCTTCAGCTATAAATAACATAGTCCCAGCATCGTTGCCGGCTTAGTACAGCTCTTTGCATTCTGGCGACATGTCACAAGAAGTAATAAACTATCGAAAGGCAGGCAATGCGACAGGGGCGAGCCAAATATCCTATTTTTATATTTACATATAAAAAGAATAAAACAAAAAATATAGAAAGATAGAATAAAATCTTATTAATTAAAATTTATCTTACTTCAAATGTACATAAAACTATAAAAAAATAAGAACTTAAATGTACTTCTTGTAAATTTAATTAATAAATGTTCCGTTTATCTTAAAAATGGCCTAAGTTCATTTATACCTAAATTAAAATATATACGAGTTGTGTTTCAATGTAATTATTAGGTGCGCAACTAAGTTCTCGCTGTTTTTCAGTAATAATGCAACTATATTGTGAAAAAATGATTACAAATGAATCATTCAAAGTATTGTCCATCACTAGCTACAACTTTCTCCCATCTTTCTGGCAGAGCTCGAATATTGCGTCGGATAAATTCCTCATCTTTTGAGGCTATCCATGAATTGAACCATTCTTCGATGCTTCGTATGAGCGGAACTGCTGATCAGCTAGACCAGACGGACGGTTCGTCGAAATGGCTCAATTCGTAAATAGCCTCAAAAGATAAGGAGTTTTTCCGACGCGATATTCGAGCTCTGCCAGAAAGATGGGAGAAAGTTGTAGCTAGCGATGGGCAATACTTTGAATGATTCATGTGTAATCATTTTTTCACAATAAAGTTGCATTTTTATTAAAAACCGGCGAGAACTTAGTTGCGCACCTAATAATATTGGACGTATCAAAAAAAAGCTGATATGTGCTAATTTTCGATAAAAGGAAACCATTTTATATATCATATAATTTTTATTTAATGTTGCAATCACATTATATATTATTAGCTGCAGACAAGAAAAACTCCAACAAGAATTTGTGTTCAATTGGCAGAACGAAAAAGCATCTACCTTTTCTCACACGTGTTTTTGAATCAAGTATATTCCCTGAAATCGTTACATACATTAAGTCAACAATTTGACAAAGGTAGTGAATCAGAGGTGTTGTCACCAAGTGAGATACAACGACGAGCCTCAGAGTATTGACGTAAACATATATAGAATTGTAGTATGCAGAAACAGTAAATCGTGAAGCTCAGTAGAGGCCTTGTAAACACAGAAATCATACATTTTTGCAATGTAACATCGCTGTCTGAATATGTGAACTTTGGTAACGTCAAAGATGCATGATAAGCATGCATAGCGAAAAATCCACTTTGCTCCTGTGCTATCTCGGAGTATTTTTTGTTTGCAGTTAATGGTAGTTATACATTTCCAATACGTGTGGTTAGATATCAAATGTACTACAGGTACATCGGTTATAACTCATGCTACAATATCTGTCTCTCCAGATTGATATAAGTAGTAGCCGTTTAAGGTGTCATAAAACAAATATTCGTTATACTTCATTTTTTCACCAAGTGTATAAAAATATTTAATATTCTCACTGCATCATGGATAATCACTAATGTAGGAACTTTGAAATGCACTCTTTACTACAAAATAGTTTGTTCTCTTTGACTGCCATTCTTCCATTTAGCAAGTTTTTTTTGCAGGTATAACAGCAAAAGCATGTTTCAGTGGCATGAAAATTTAAGTCTTTGATGGTAACACCTTGCTGATCAGCGGCGATAACTTTATCACATGCCAAACACGTTTTGGCATATGATTTTTGATAACACAAAAGGCAAAGCGGTCGATCATTTTCCGTAATGTATTGTTGTCCAGCTAATGGCACATCACAGTCCCAGCAACAGAAGTGCTTGACATGGTAGTTATGCCCCTCTGCGACTGTATATTCTCGCACAAAGATCAACTAAAAAATGTATAAACAGAGTATGATAAATAGTATACTGTTATGTATGATAAAATTACACATAATGGAAAATTCATATAACAATGTATCATAATTACCTCATCACAAGCAAAGCATCTGGGAATACCTAAGAGTTTTGCTAAATCCCTGCCACAATATAATTTATTTTTATAGTGGAAGTATATTAGATCAACCAATAATTCATTGCATACTGTGCACGTAAAGCATCCTGGATGCCAAAATGTGTTCTTAGCTTTTTCCGTGACTACAGCAACATCACCAATACGAATTTCTTCTTGACATTTGTGACAATTTTCTGGCTTTGTGGATTCAATCATTAAATCTTCCATCGCTCCCTTAATTTGTTCTACATTTGGAACGTGCTGCATTAATTGATTTGATGTACCAACTGCTTTATGTGGAAATACTTGATTTTGCAAATCCTCTGAATGAAGAACAGTAGGCTGAATTCGAGAACTGTTCAATTCTGGTTGCAAACTATTTGTGTTTGTAGAGAGCGTAGGTTGAAGTGAAGATGAAATTTGTTTTGTTACTGTTCCTGGATCTTGAATAATGGTAGGAATATTGTTGGCTAAATGGGACATCCTTCCTTCATCATTCCCAGAATTAAACATGGGTGCATTAATGGAGGTGGATTGAAAATGCTGCGAGAGTGGGACTTCTACTTCTTTTCCTGCATTCACACTTTTACTTCCTACTTGACCAATTTCTGCTTTATCTTTTGGATCTGTCTTAACAGTGCCATGAATTGCTGAAAAATATATTTTGTTATTCCATAAATTTATTTGAATGAATATCATATGTCATATAACACGTTCTACATATTTTTTATGTACCATATTTATCCATGAGCTTCTCACGTATGAACATTAACCTCTTTTTGTCCAATGTACTACCTATAATATCAGTAGGCTGTAATGGATTTGATGAAAGTAGTTCGTCTGCCTGCATAGATTCTAGGATAGATGGATTTTTGCTATCGATTTTCTGAGAATGTGCAAGAGATAAAACCGGATCTTTAATGGTGTCCATGGAACCTTGTAACCCTAGAGAATTGCATAAAAGAACACAATATAAATAATTTGTATTGTATTTTAGACTACATATCTTTCCAATTAAGATTTTCCAATTAAGATTTCATACCAGATGCTGAAGGTAGAGTCTTGGATAAAGCATCGAAGGTAGTTGATGCATTACAGTTTGGACATTTTTGACAAGTACTTGTGTTTGGAGCATCTCTGCTTTCATCGTGATGATTGCATTTGTTTGGAGATAAGAATTTATGTTGGCTTGAAAAATTAGGGTGCAGAGTATTCATTGGTTCTGATTTTGTGATCATATTATTACCAAGTATGTCAAGAGTTTCGTACTTTTCTGGACAACACGTAGTTTTACTAGTTTTATGATTGCCCTTCGTCTGTTCATCAGATATGGGGTCTTGTTTGTTTTGACTTTCACATGAATGTTTCTTATACTGTGACTTTGGAGTAAAGCTGCTTGGTGTTCGTAACTGTATGGGTGTATAAGGTTTATGTTGTGGACTGAAACGTTGCATATCAGTGGCATTAGCTGGTGTCATTAATGAACGATCAAATGGACGAGCACTGAGTATCTGTGGCATATAAAAAATATTACATCTTATTAGTATATAGTGCTGTAAAGTAATGCATCTTATAATAACAGAGACAGACCTTTGTGACTTTTCCTTGCCCAACACACTTCTTAATATTTTCCACATACATTTCAAACTGTTTCTTTTCTTGATCAGTAAGGCCATCGCAAGCCTTGTGATCTATGTCATGCAATGGTAATTGTCTTTGCAATAACTGTCTCCTCAATGCTGCTCCGGATGAGCCTTTAATTGGTAATTTTTCAATCGGCAATGCTTTCATATAATCCACTGCAAGTTCTTTAGTTGTCTCTGGTGGTATCCATTCAAATGCATCTTCTACATGATTCTCATCATTCACGCGTAATACTAAAAGTATATAAAAGTTACATAAAAAATTATATATAAAACAATATATAATACGTATGGAAGCCTTACATATAGGTTTTTTCTTAAACTTCCCAGATTGTCCAAAGAGTAAATCAAACTGTGGGAATTCATCATCATCGACATCATGATCATCCCTATTACATTTGCAGTTTTTACATATTTTTCTCCAGAAATGCAGATCTAAACCAGGGCACGCAGAACTGCAAACCATACACGGCGCACCTGCCCCAGCTTCATGCGCTAGTCGTGTCTAAAAAAAAAAATTTAATTTAGCTTACAATACATTTTACAATAAATAAACATTCTTTTATTTATACACACGCACACACGATCGTGTATAATTTTTAGGAGCTTTCAATATTATGACTTTTCCAGACAGACCTTTCGCTTACGATTTTCCAGCTCTGATAACCATTTCGGGCGATCTGCCGTTTCTGCCATTCTTACTTTTAATGCGTATCCCTTTATCGTGTGATTTTCCTGCGTTAACAGCGCGCGTAAAAGGAATTAACCGACGATCAGATAGAAGCCCGTACGGTCAGTGACAGCTCGAGCTAAGCACATATTCGTGACTCACCAGATGGCTCATTGCTATCGCGCTGTTTCTCTCCACCTCTTTGCATTCGCACGGACCCTAAGTGGGGTCCAAGCAGCACGTGTGTCATGGTTTCATGGAAGTGTTTGTCCATATCGTATCAATGTGCCTATACACGCATACGGTGAATTTGTGTCCCACACGTTCTCGGCGTAAAGCTGAAGGTCGAGTGGTGGGGACTATTATACGACAGTATATGTGTTTCTGTCGCCATGGTGGGGAGCATGGGCCTTACCAGATCATCAGCATACATACGGACTTCTCGATCCTTTATGAAAGAAATCATACACGAGAATTAAGTGTTAGCATCGTATTTATATAATTTTCAACATTCATTGGTAATATCATTTAGCTGTGGCACCTGATATTAAGATGAATTTCTGAATTATTGAATCTGCCATGTATATATTAAATGAAAAATGGGTTTGGAGTAATTTGTTATAAATAAATTAACCGGGGCTCTATTTATTATATTATCGTAAAATTGCGTACTTTGTTTCTCGAGTCTCAAGTATAAGGTGCTTTGTTTGTTCTTTATCCCGATATCTTATCTCACAATGGCAGATTCAGTATGATCAAGTCGAGTCCATAGATTAGCTACAGTTTTTATCTAAAATTTTCTCATCTACATACACCTGCAGTACTAAAAAAAAAGTACTACAAGTACATATACCTATGATCTGAATAATTCAATTCATTTGCACTTTTTGATTTACTTATATTACTGTGGTATCCAAACGTTAATTTACCATCATGTTTCGACAAAGTAAGTTAATAAAAAACATCCTATGATTCATCTGTCAAGAATTAAAAATTAGATACTAAGTTAAATGATATTAGGGATCAGTGCATATATTCAATTAAAAAAAAGAAATAATACACATTTCTATTTGCTTATTTGTTGATAAATACATTTTTCAAAATCCTGTTGTTGCTAGTCCTGATTATCATCAGCATTCATGCAAAAACCTATGTAACTGGCCATGCACAATATGTACGCTATTATCGTGTGCTACTGTTCACTGCTGATATTCTAGTGCGGAGGAGTACTGTAATGAAAGGGTTAAACTGTTTTCTGACCTGAGGATCGTACTATACAATAGTCTTTTGGATTCTTGTTGTATACAGATGAATATGAGAAAGTGGTGTGATATTCTAAACGGTCTACTAAGCTCATTTCCATAGCCCATTGTATTCAGCTCCATGTTTTTTTTATATCCTTGATGACTCCTGCAAATATTCATTCATCTTTACTCTTCTGTTTTATATCACATCAATGATTTTATTGTTATTGATAAAATTTGTTATTAGGGACGTACAGGATTGCTAGGAGGTATGAGAAGGAGGCAGGCATAGTGTAACAAAGATTTTCTATGTGATCATTTTTTGTTATAATATATATTTAAATATACGTACAAATAAGTAGCCTGTTTCTTTTTTACACATTGATTTTATGCTTAATATACAATCTATTAACATATTCCAAAAGCCACATCAAATTCTGCTTGAGAAATCTGAAATCAGATGTAGACGTATCAATTAAATGATCAAACAAACGGAGGAATTTAATTCCAAACAAGAAATTACCTTTTTCTTTTTTAGCTTCTTCATTAGTGCTATGTCTTTTGCTAGCTCTGTCAGATCTGTTTCACTGATCTTTTGTTTTTGTTTCTTGCTTGATGCTCCGATTATTTCCTTCTTTATTTCTCTTTTTTCTCTACGCTTTTTGCGATTTTCTTGTTTCTCCAATTTTCTTTTCTTGACTTCGGCCCATGGTTCTGTTTGTTTTTGTTTCCGTTTGTTTTTTGTGGGCCATATACCCGATTCTTGGTACTTTGTAAGTTTTTCTAACCTGTGTAGTTCCAACTGTTTGTTCTGATAAGATATTGTATTTATGTCGATGTCTACCTCTTCAAAAAATGTTGTGTCCCTGCCCTTGAGTTCAGGCATTCGGGGCATTTTTAAGAGACCAAAACCCATCGCAAGTCTTCCCAGATCAATGTCCTTCAATCTTAAAATTAGGCTACATTCGTGTTTACTATATGCTTGTATGTAAGATACAAATGCTCTATTTGCCTTATCGTATAATAGTCTGTCCTTCAGTTGAACATTTCTCATATGTTGTAAACACTCGTTCGATATATCTGACGACGGTTCTAAGTCTATTCTTTCTAAATCCACTTTTTGATTTCGTTTGATAAAATTTACATAAGCATCCTCGTTCTCCAAAAGAAATAACAATGCATTGCCCTCATGTCCAATTCTGGCTGTTCGACCACATCTTTGAAGAAAAATCCAGATTTCAGGAAAAATTTACAAACTGTTAGTTTTAATAAGTTCATGACACATGTAATTGTATTTAGGTCTTTTAAGTGCAGTTTTTTATTACAAAAGAAAAAAATTATTTTTACCTATGTACAAAGCTACTAGCAGTGCATGGTGGATCATATTGAAGCACCCAATCGACTTCTGATATATCAATGCCACGTGCCATCACATCGGTGGTTATCAGAATACCATGTTTAATATTCCGGAATTCATCAAATACTTTGTATCTTTTATTTTTCATTTTTCCATGTAAGGCCAGTATCTGGGTGGATGGTAACATGCTGCATAATTAAATATTTTATATAAAATTTACATTTGATAGAGTAAATTATTTAAATGCATACTGTTCAATTTTTCTAATATTTTTCACTTACTCCCGTACAATGTGACTGAAATAATCAACACACGCACAGGTAGACAGAAATATCATATACTTTTTATTTGTGCCAGTAGCACGTATGAAATTTATCATTATTGATAATTTATGTTCTGCATTTACTACAGTATAGCTGCTTTTTAAGTTTAAAGGTGTCGAAGTATTTGCCTGCTCCTTTACAGTAATCAGAGCTGGATTTCTTAAACCTGCTCTAATTAATTGTTTTAATTCCTTTGTTTGAGTTGCAGAAAATAATCCTGTTCTTCTAAGACGTGGTAGGTAACTCAATATTGTATCTATAGTCTTAGAAAAACCTAGATCTAGCAACCTATCTGCCTCATCTAAGACCAGCAGTTCCTATATATGCAAAAATGTTCTTTAATATCAAGCATCGTTTCATTTGAATAATTATATCACACTTAAATCAAATTACCAAGGCTTTAATGTGTGTAGCAAGATTTATTGCTTTGCAGTTTGTCAGAATATCGGCTAATCTGCCAGGAGTTGCTACAATAATATTTGCACCATTTTTAAGTTTTTCTGCATCTTCGTTGATTGTTGAACCACCAACAAGTAAAACTTGCTTCAAAGAAGGAATTCTTTTCAAAAACTTTTCTAACACTTCACTTATTTGCGTTGCGAGTTCTCTTGTAGGGCTGATTATTATGCTGCCAATTTCTATTTTTTTCCATTTTTCTGTTCGTCTCTGATTAGTGTCAATTGCAGAAAATGTTATGTATATCAGTAAATGAGCAGACCTTTGCATGTCAAATATACATGCTAACACTTTGACCACCACGTTTCGTCATATATGACTGACCACGATTTCCCCGTGACGTCACGTTAGTCATTAAAGACTGGAACACTTGAACTACTTACAATTGTAAGAGTTGAATGAAAATTGACAGTTAGTGCATTTTTGACATAACCGCTAATTAGAGGATACTTTGAGATAGAAAGTGCTTTATTGGACAATTAAAAATTTGTATTAAAACATTGAAAATAAAAGATAAATTTCTATGAAATCTTGAACAATATAAATATTCCTGTGGCGTACTGAGCAAAACATGTATATGCGGCATGGCAGTCAAAGGGTTCATATATACCTGTAACATTTCTAATAGCGGAACGAGGAAGGCTAACGTCTTTCCACTACCTGTAACTGCCTCCGCAGCAACATCTCTGCCTTTCAACAATAATGGTATGCAGGCTGCCTATGCACAGAAAAATACTTATTGCTGTTACATAGCGATTTATGACTTATAGGGCAACAATTACAATAATAATTATATCAATAATTACTACATTTGAAAATGAGATAAATACTGTAACACCATATCGATTATAGAACTGCATTAACTACTTCAAAAATAAATATGTAATTTACGCTTGTATTTAATTAATTTATTTCTATTTGAGTTATATATTAATAATGATATGACATAACCAAATACATATTGTTGTATAAAGAATTTCTACTTATTTGCTTACACCCAGTCAAATATGGTATAACCAAAGAGCATACCTGCACTGGAGTCATGCGAGAAAATTTTAATGCCTTTATCGTCTTTATTACCGGATCGCTCAAAGCTACATCCAATTTATTCCAATCCCCAGTTTTCATTCTGGACTATGTTTCTTGACGCCGTCAATTAATTTCGTATACTGTGCGCACGTGGTACTGTACTATTGTAACGCTGAGTTCGCTCGCGCAGCTGATTCAAAATTGATAATCTAATTATATTCATCCTATTTTCTGCGCGTTTTAAATCTAGAATGATAGAACTTGACTACTTATAATGAACTTATACTATATATTGAATGTCAATAATTAAAAGAGTATGTTTATTTTTGTAATAGCAAAATTATATAGTATCATATTTGGAGCATCGAATACAACTAAAAAGAAATAAATAGATGCGTACAAAATGTTCAATAATGTAATTTCAATAAACCAGGTATCACAATATATAATAAGATTTTCGTATGAAAATAACGCTTGCGTATGGTATATCTGAGGTAGAGAGTTCTTGTATTTTAAACGACTAATATTTGATATTTACTTTCAATATATATAGTAAAATATATTGTACATTCCCAATGCAAGTTTGCATCTATTTAATATAATGCTATTTTCCTTTTTAATACCCGTGAAAACGGATTATATTTTTATCATACTTTTTGACATATTAAAGTTCCATTTAATCATACAATTGTAAGTGCAAATTACCAGAATAAGATGATACACGTACTAACAAATATAACGAAGTTTAATTCAATACTGATGTGTATCAAAGATATTAATTCACGTATGAGCAAAATAACGAACCAAAAAAAAGGGCAGTGAGAAAGGTGAAAGAAAAGCATTGAGACTACAAGAATGGTTTTTAACGCATTGACTTTATTTTGATGTTTTTTTTAAATCTCTTCGATATAAAATTTGTGTCTAACGATGCCACGCACTCAACTATCTCTCAAATAAGGATCGTTCGTTCTTCCTTCCTTTTTATATACACGACTAGGTCTAAGGCCGTAGTAGTTTAACTCCTTTTTTACCCACACCATAGCATCTGACTATATTCGCGTAATTGCAAGAGGTACACGGATAACAATTTCTTCGGTCGCATGTATATTTGCTACGATCATCTTGATGTTCGTCGTACGACTTTACAGTCGTGCTATTCCGTGCACAGTCACGTAATACATGCGTTAACGACGCCGGTTATGATTCCCTCCCTTAGATTATTCTCCACCTAAGACGCATCGAAAAGGTTCGTGAAACCACCAAGAAATGTAGTACGTAATATACCAAGTAAATCGTTCCGTTTTAAGCGTATAATTAGATATCCCACACTTTTAGCCTTCTGACGGATTTTGGAAACAGGCGCGTTAAGATCATCAAGTTACAAAACTTAACGAATAAACACGGCTACATCGTTTTGAATCCTCGGTGGATTTGATCATATGTTTTGGCTCGTTACGTTGCCACTATCAGGCCGACAGATTGGGCCAAAGCACACAAGTCTCCGGGGAAAATCTGATGGCGGATATCTTGGCGTGGGAGAGTAGGAATAAACTGAATATTTTGATGACCGATAGAAATTTTTATGCGAACCCATATACAGAGAAGGTTGTACCTCTTTTCTTATAACAGATGCCTCCTTGTCGCGCCACGTTAGTCGTGTCGTTCACAACGACACAACATATGTATCTAATACCCTTGTTTTGTACGTTTTCTTTCACGTTTGGCTCACTAGTCCTCGCACCAAGATCCTCCCTTATCGGCATCTCAATAACAAAATTCATTATCAACAAACGACGGAGCTACGAATTTCGCACAATCGCTCTCCATATTGACTTTATATAATCCAAATGTGGTTTGATTTTAGAAGAATCGTGTTGTCTCTACGTCTCTGTGCCCTCTGTTCTTGCGATGATAAATCCATGTATGAAAGCATGAGCATAAAAATATGCCATATACTCTATTTTTACATCGTTCTGATAGATATTTTGTATAAAAAAAAAGAGAGAGAGAGAAAGATAGAGATAAAGAGAGAATGTTAATCGCGGTGTCACTAATAGTTTTCAGTTTAGTACTTGGATTTTTTTTTTGGAGGTATATATGTATGTCGTTGGCGTATTAGGTACAAGTACTCGGCGCCAATCTCGTAGGCTAGGTTTTGGCTTCGTAAGGTGTAGTGCAAGCTACAATGTGATGGAGAGAAATTTTTAATTTTTCGAACGAAATCATCCCGTTCGATCCTCTGCAGTTCCTCTTTCCCCTCTTTATTTTTCTCTGGTTTTATGAATGTCTAGGCACCGCGTGTAATCGTCTCGAGCCATTTTTCGGTCCGATCAACGTCGTATTGACCTATTTCAATGTACTTTAATTACGTAATATTTTTTTACGATCTTTCATACTCTTTTCCCATAGTTGCCATTAATTAGTATGCTCATAGCCTTTATCGGTGGACAGACAATGTACGTAGCACCTGTCCGTTAGTGAGATTGAAATTCAATTGGTTGAGGGATTCGATATCATTTTATGGGCTATCCTTGGCAATAGACCTAAATTTTTTTTCAATAAGTCACTTCCAAGATGGTTAGCACTTTGCATCGTGTCCCAGTTAATCCCAACGCACTCTCGCGTATCAATATCATCGGTTTGTTCCTCCTTAATCTCTACAAAACAAATGTTCCTCGGAATGGCGCGATTTTCAAAAATAAGAAAGCAAGTACGCATAGTAGTGACATGACCGCGCATTAACAAAGGTACAGGAGGTAAATCCGAATAGACGTTTGGCGCGATTTATGGGAAATAAAGAAACGTCGCGAAGGATGGGGTCTTTTCAAGCGACCGATACCATCGTGAAAGTAACCCGAATGTCGAAGTCTTATTCTACTTTTGCAGAATACTAATAATCCTCTCTGTCTGCTCGTGTCTTTCGTTGCAGCTACTGATTGTGCGGCAGAATGACTGGTATAGTTTGCTGTGCTCCCGGTGGTGGCTGCGGTGCTAGATATTGCATATGCTGTGGCGGTATGGGTATATGGGGAGGAAGTATTGGACACATTATGGGATAACTTGGGGCGTGACCTTGGGGTGGCGGTTGGGGATAGGTAGGCTGTGGCGTGCCCGGGGGGTTGTAAGCACCCGGTGTGTGAGGTGGATTGGGATTGGCCGGGGATGGGGTTTGACTCGGCGGTTGTTGAGCAACGTGTGGATGTGAGTGTGTGTGCGGGCCCATGTACTGTATACCGGGCGCCTGCGGCCCCGACGAGTCGTGGTGATGATGATAAGGCGCAGCCATGTGGGGTGGCGGCGCTGGCGCCTGCACCATGCGTACCATCTGCTGATATGCCGGTTGACCTGGATAAGGCACCTGGAATGGTGGATGCAACGGTGCTGGTGCCAACAGAGGCTGCCCAGTTGCAGCAGCCACCTGCATCTGAGACGTTATGTCCGGTGCACGATGTGGCATCATTGGCACTGAAATTACCAAAACGAACTGCAACCTTTGCCCCTCGTATGGTGTCAGGACCATGCATATTTTACGGTAACAATATGGGGGTGATACACGATGAGGGATAAAGATTTGGCAAATTAGATCCGGATACCTAGATACTGACCCTTCCGGAATCGTGTCACGGGTTGAGCTGGGGGTTGGCTGAACGCAGTTGGTGGTTGGCTAGTCATAACGTATGCTGGCATTACGACGGTGGCTGGCATCGTTGCGCCTGTGTATTGAGGAGTTTGCGGTGTATGTGGCCTACTGGGTGTAGGAGTACTTGGAGAACGCTAAAAACATAAAGGTACTGAGTGTCTGCTTCTTCACTTCTATGATCACAATCCACTCACCGGTGTAAACGGTTTGGCATTTGGATTAAACTCCTTGGCATTTGGATTTAATGTTGATTTCTTGAAAGCTGTGGTGATCTTCTCTACGGTTGGTTCCTGTGCTGGTTGCTGGACTGTGGGAGTGCTTACTTGTGTTTGCTGTTGTTGTTGTTGCTGCTGCTGTGGTGGGCTGGTAGATCGCACTGTTAAAGGACCGGGAGGAGGTTTTGCAGTAACTATCGGTTCTTCTTGAACTACTTGGTGATGTTGCTGCTGTTGAGAATTTGGATGTTGCGATTGTTGTTGCTGTTGTTGCTGCTGCTGCTGCTGTTGTTGCACTTGCTGATGAGATTGTTGTGGGGATGTATGCTGATGAGGGGACTGATGATGTGACTGTGGAATTTGGGATGGGGCGTGGGAGTCTTGTTGGTGCTGATGCTGCGACTTTCTTGTGACCGATGGTGTATCCGGTGCAGACTGTTCGGCTAATTTAAAGTCTGTGGCGAATTGCCTTAGTTCCGAGTGCTGATCTTCCCTTCCACGTGGTGTTGGAATCTTGGTATTTAATCATTCCATGAGTATGGATAATAAAAATTTGTGTAGGTGAAAATACATATTTATTTTACATACCTTTCTATGATCTGATTTGTGCGACATTACTTCACACCGTTGCCCATCTACTGAGTTTTGTTGCTGTAAAGAAGCATGTTGTGAATGTGACGATTGTTGCTGTTGATGTGCAGAGTTGACGTTTGATTGCGGAAACGGTGCCGGTGGTGCTTTCTCGGCCTGATACACTTGCTGCCTACCGGGTCTTTCCCGTTTCTCTGTTCCCACTTTGTTAGTTCCCTGCTGCTGTTGTTGTGCAGGAAAACTCACTTGCGGTAATGAACTAGCAGCTTGGGATTGTGGTTGTGCCTGTTGCATCGCTGTTTTAAATAATGCAATTATATACATGTTATTTGTAAAAAATATTTTATACGAGAAAAATGTGTTTAATACCAAATTATAAGTTGACATACTTGGTGGTGGTGGTTGAGTTGTTTGAGGAGGAACAAACGGTGGTGGAGGATTATTGTAGGTAACTACTACTCCACCAGGTGGCATCCCCATATTTAAGGAAACTGAATGTTGTACTGATGGATGAGGCGTTTGCATTCCAATTGGAATGTTAGAAGGTTGGGGAACATTTACATTGACATTGGACGGAGGTGGTTGATTAAAAACTGCCTTGTTGGATGTAGCTCCTGGTGAAGCTGGAGTATCATTAGATCTAATCAATTTCCCAGTGTTTCCATTCTTCTTTTTTAACGGAGGAGGAATATACTTCCCTTCGTTAGGTCTCACCTAGAACGTATGTATGACTGATAAAAAATAAAGAGTTTTGTGCATCCATGCATTATGACTACAACAATAACAAAAAACTGCACCACGGCTGCAAATCTTTCCTCTTCATCACCATTTTCAAGTTCCAACCTGGCCTTATGATTTGGTTGAGACTCAATTTCATTCGCTATTTCTGCAGCTTTTTGCTCCTGTTCCTTGTAGTCCTTTGTGTCTTTCCTTTGCAGCTGGAAGGTATAACCAGCTAACGATGGTTCAAATGTTGTTTGGACACCATATTTTTGTTCATTCTTCCTGAACATTTCATTAACATCCCAACCATTCTACGAGAAAATTAGTCAGACGTGGGTTACAAAGAAATATAAAAAAGTACAAAACACCGTTTGTACTTACAGCTGCACCATCAAGTTCTAAATCGTCTCCATTCATTGTTGTTGGTGCATCCCAAGGCTCTAGTTCTTTTTCTCCGATTAGACCATTATATTTACTAATGGCTGTATCCGTTTGAAAGGTATCTCTTATGGCATAATCTAAATCTACGTCTTTTGCGGACATAGTTATAATATCTTGAGGTTTAAAAATTAATTTTTCTACTACACTTTCTACGCTAATTTTTCCTGAACCTTCTACACGATGGGCCATTTCTAGTACAACGTCGAATTGACTGGAAAATGTTCTAAAAATACCTTCGTATACCGAGCCATTTTGCGTTTGTATCTGTCACAATTGTATAAACATGTTAATAAAGATAGAAAAGAGTTCATTAAATACCATACATTTTAAGCATCATCTAAGATAGCAACTGCTTATCTCTTATCAAGTGGTATACCTGTACAATATTGCCAACATGACTGGTGATTGCGTGCATAAAGTGAGCATTATTGTATACTCCTTCAGCAGCCACGCATCTCTCTTGTGGTCCACGAGCTCGTGGAGATCTAAAATAAAAATTTCTCACGTAGTTGTATCATCTTTGCAGCATACCATGGCGAAACATAATCAACAACTTCATACATCGAATTCCAAGGCCAAAGTGCAAATGATATTGGTAGTCTTACGAAATGAAGCATAACAATGAAATTGTCGATAAAATCAGTTGTGTAAATAATAATTTCAAATTTGTTTCTGCAAAGATCATTAGCACCATAAGGATCGAAATTTTAGGGGCTTGTACCTATTAGTGTTAGAACGATTTTTTCTCTTGCTATTCATTCTGCCAGCCGACGACGATTCTTCGCCAGTGGTTGGTGGATTTCTGCCGCCGGTTTGTTGGGGGCCTTCTCGTTTCCTAGTGGGGACCGGAATTTTGACTAATTTCGCGGTGACTTTTTCACGTCAAAAAAATACTTTCGCTCTAGTATCCCGATGGAGGGGAGGAGTCAAGCACCGGCGGTATTCGCAGATGCGACTTTAAGTGCGGCAAGGTACAATAGAGAATTCCTTCTGAGACCGGAGAGGTTGACAGGGGGCCGTACTGGCCAAAGTGTTATCAACATACACTGGTGCTTTGAGGTTATGCCCCGATAGCTCGGGTAGTAGCAGACTCGCCGTCGATATTCAGCGCGTGCGTGACCGTTGGGCCTGAGAGGCACGAGACGTGGTCAAGGAAAAGCGGGGAACCTCGTATACGAGGACTCGTACGGGCGGGCACGGGCTGCTCGAAAACGATATCTTGGTGCTGCGTGACGTAACTCCGTTCTCTTTGCGCAGGAAATCGTCCCCTTTAGAAATGCGCGCCGATGGGGTTAGGAAACGAGCAATAGGTATCCCCGAATAATTGCTACGGACACAATAACGTACTTCTATTTAATTAATCAACATGTGGTAAACGATAAAACTTAGCACAAGTCGCCCGATCAGTCTGATCCTGGTGACTGTCGCGTATAGTCGCCATCTGGTGAAAGATCGGCCGAAGTTTAGCACTATGCCGTACGCAATTTCTCACCGTGCAAATACCTATTTTCACTCATCCTGTAGCGTTTAAACTTCCAACATTTTGAGAATGCAACATTAACAACCATTCATGTCTAATCAATCTTAATTTGGATATGGAATATGACGTAAATATAATACATCTGTATGTTATTTTCGTAACATCGTCCCTACGGTTTCCTTGTGAAAGACTGTTTCAGAGCCTGCTCGAACGTCAAATCTTTCAGAATTAGATAGGCTATTTGTCCTAAATACGTTGACAATAGCAGTATTCTTGTAAACACAAATCACACCTGCAAGGTTTTGAAACCTTATTACCGGTTCGTGAAGAAGCCCTTTGTTTAGGTAAACTTTTATAATGGGATCATAGTACAGTCATTAATCGATTCTGCGTGGTAGAGCATAAAGCTGTATTATTCTTCACCCCATATTTTAATACGAGTTATGCATACGTATTTATTTGTACATGTTATAGCGACTTTATTTAATGTTTGAATTGCACGAATGTGCAACGAAAAGTGATTATAGCATAAGTGAATGAGTATGAAGATTATAAATCTACAAAACCTGTACGGTTATTAACGCGATGATCGGGTATCGCTGGAGTTGGATGAGCGAGGAAAATCTGAGACAACGACAGTTCTATATTTCGGTAAAAGATGTCGCCTGAAGTTCCTAATTCTATGATTGTCCATTGAGCGTTTAATGTTGCTGAGAAGAGAGCTTGAACTTGTTGCTTTTTTTGACATATTTTCTCTGCTTTGTTACTACCCAGAAGAATTTCGGAACTAGAGCTTTTAATTTTTATGCAATTTAGCAGGGTTTTAGGTATATATTTCTAACAAGTGCAATCATGATCACAGCTGCAGATATTTAGCTAATTTTATGAGAAGTAAATATAAAGTTTGGAAAAATCGTGTAAATTATGAAGGTATCAAATATTATATTTAGCAGCTGCTATGTTAGAATAATAAATCATATTTCAAAATTACCTAATTACTTGTCTACATACGTTATAAGTTTATGTTACTTTACCAAATTTCCCAGAAATCCGTGTGAACCAGTTTTAAAATTCTCCGTGTAAAAAAGATTTATCCACCAAAAATAAATTACGAAAATAATAATATACTGTAGATTTGCTTATTTATATTTTGGTAATGATTGCTATTAATGTTTAGTATTGTTTGAATTTTTGAACTACAGAAGTTCACAAAAGGAATGATTAGAAATAGTTAAACATTTTTTATCGATTTCTCCTATAATTTCGTGTAAAATTTTTCCTTCTTTAGGATTATTTTTATTATTTAACAGTCATTCTGTTATGAAACAGTTTTGTGAATGGTGGTTTTATCCATAATATCATCGTGCTGCAAATCTCATTTTTGAGCAATCTGTATATTCAGTCCCTGATTTTTAAAGTGAAAATGTGAGTTACGAACCATTGAGTCTATGACAAGTGGAAAGATAAGCACAGGTGACTTCATTAAAATCCGTATTTTTCTTGAGGATATCCAATTCTATATCTATACAGTCACTCATTTTATTTTTGATGATTAGTACAAGAGTTTTTTTATCAAAAATCTCAAAATTATTATTGTTACATATTTCGGAGTTATCAAGCAGTAATTAAGTGACCTATTTACCTTTCCTCTTTATTGTCTGTTTCCTTTTAAGGGTATTTATTTTAATACATTTATTTATTTATATAGAATTTATATGCATGTTATAATAGTATATTGCATAGCATATTAAAACTTTTGTATACAAAATATCTATATTAACAAATACAATTAGAGCGAGTAATATTTTATTCGTGGAACTTTATATGGATTAGGTAAAAAGTTTATTAACCGAGTATAATTAATCATTTTCGTGCTTTAAAATTTTTAATGAATAACAGATATGGAAATCGTACATCATTATAAAATTCGTAAACGTAAAGAAGATATTTTCAAAAGTAAGTCGTAGATTAATGTGGTACAGAGGGATGTCCTTGAAAATTAATTTTCTTTATACAGGTATATGATGTAAAATTTACAAATGTACCACGTTTTAGTTCTATTTTGATGTGTTGTAAAAATAAAAATTTTCGTGACCGGTCTTTTGCATCTCAGTTTTGATAGGCATGATTACTTGATAGATTTAAATGTAAGGAGCAGTATTTTGTGTCTTAAAATTGCAATCGTTGAATAGCAAGGAAATACCTTCTGCTGCTATAATTGTCTTTTATATTGTATGCGGTATTATTATTAAAAGAAATTGTTAATAACAACATTCTTTTATGCTGAATTAGTAACCGAAATTAGTTAGGATATTTAAGGCATAAGCAGAAAAGTACATCTATTTGCAATTACAATATTCTAAACATCATGTTTTTATCATATAGATATACTAATTCAGATATTAGGACTTCTTATTTTAAAGGTAACAGTGGAGATCGAAATTATTTTTGTAGAAATTAAAAATTATTCTGTATATAAGCTATTCGGCGGATAAATCGAACTTTACTGTAGAAATAATTGAAAAAGCAAATTATAAGCACTATCATCAAAAATGACTGGAACGATAGAAGAAGAAAAACAAGAAGAATTTTATTACAGGTCGAGAAATACATTAGAATAACCAAACCAATGTTTTTTTTGCGATGCCTTAGACTTACTTTTTTTTTTTAAATTCATTTTTCGGCACCGACTGCTAAGATCATTTGGCCTAGGACCTACTGTTTAAGGTGGGTTCCGAACCACCAGAGCTACGGGTATACATATCACATAGAAAAACCACAGGTGATGGGGCAGGATTCGAACGCGGGTCTACCGCGTGGCAGTCTGAGCCTTTATCCACTACATCACCGTAGCTCCCACTGACTTACCTTTGATATGGTAATATAGTCGTTGAAATTGTACTGATTACTTTTAATGGTTACAGGATGTTTATAGTACACTTGCGATATACATTAGATACCAATAGCATCTCTCCTCGGCAGGTGCTAATTTTTTAGATATGAGCTAAAGAAAAGCAGCCGTTTGATTATGGCTATTGCAGATTTTATTAGCAGCTTAGATAACTTACGGAGCATTGTTGTTTGTTGCTTAAATACTTTTTAATTTGCATTATTATATTTGCAACATATCTCCATGTATTTATAAAGAAATGTTTGATAAATCCAAGTGCGCAAATTTCAGAAGGGAATATCTGTATGTCACTTAACATAATGGAGAGGAACGTGTGCAAGGTAAATTTGTGAAATATTAAAAATATTCGAAGTAATATGGAATTACAGTACCCAAAGAATATTTAAAAGTACCATTTTTTACCAAATACTGGCTGAAAAATAAGATTATAGTATTAGTCAGGTTATTTCTAAAGTTTTATTTAGCTTTTTTGGTTTTATGTATAAAAAATGTAAGCGTTGTGTAAAAGGAAAATGTTTTTATGGAGCTTCATTATCATTAGAGTATAAATTTAGTAAAAAATAAAATAATCAATCAATAAAAAGACTAATTATAAAAAATAATTACAGGAGATAATTATATAATGAATTTTGTTACATAAACTGACTGAACTAACAGAATTTATTTGTGTTATTTTGTGTAAAGAATACCATTTGACCTATGTTTTGCTTTATTTCATCGATAAGGTCAGTTTCATGAATTATTTAGTCATTTGACCGTAATCTCCGCACGTTATTGTACTCATCTAAATCATACATTACGTTTAATTTACGTATAATATTTTTAGCTCTGTCACTGATAAAATTGTCCACTTGGCCCAAAATGTTTACAAGGTAAATCATTTTTTCGAATCTACGATTAATTCTCTCTTGTCTTTGCGTCCTTGATAATCTATCCTCGTTCAGCGATTTTGAATTTGATATTGAACGTTTGTCCGACTTAGAGATGAGAAACGAAAGCTTTTCCAAGATGTCCTTTTGATCTTTGGTTAAAGATTTTTCTGAACTTGCGGTGAGCATCTGTTAAGTAGAATATATTGAAACTTAGATTGAACTATAATTATTATTAATATTATAAATTATTTGAGAGTAAATATATTTGTAACGGATTAAAAGTTATTAACAATTTTGGTATATGAATAATAAATTATTGCGCACGTTGAGTGTGATATTCACTTATTTATTATACGTATTGCGAATTTTTTAAATATAAAAAGAACACTATGTATTGGAAGTACTTCACCGATTTCAATCATTTTCTTACATCCTTATAAAGTACTCTAATAGTTTTGTGTCTATATGTAGGAATTTCTGCTTGGCACAAGTGTATCATCTGATAAAATGTTTATTTCAATTTCTATACATTCAATTTGACACAATGTTCGATGATAATAATATCAAGTATGGTTCTTTAACTTAACTTAAACTGTGAACTTATGATTTAACGTGTATTAGAAGTATAAAGTATTCAGTCATGTTTGTTGTGTTAAACAAAGGTCTAAATTGCATGGATTATAAATTTTTCTCCTACTGTACGTATCTAACAATGCTAAACATAATATACCACTTGTGGTTGCATATTGCTATACATAGTGTTGCAATTCGTTACACATTATCAGTAAATAACTATCCATTATGATAAATCGAGGCAGAAAGTTTTACTAACTTTTTCCTTATATTTGGTAGTTTCAAGTGTTAAATATAATCTGGACTGTTTCTTATCGGTACAATTCGAATAATTTAAATAATTCCTTAAGCGTTTATATTTTTTCTACTTACCAGACACGCCATAAATAATAATAGAGCTAACTTCATTTTGTCTGTATTCATGATAGCTTCAGATGCACATTTCCAGTAATTGCTCGGCATTTGACAATACTAACATAATCATTGGTCAAAAGTGTTGATCAATTAACACATCTTCTAAAAAATATTATATATCCGAACGAGTTTATAATCTGTGATTACTTATGCGATGAACTCCGAATTTGCTCTTTTTATTATGTTACAAGGAAATTGTGATTTAAATTAGATACGCCTGTTCTGAGAAAATTGGCAGTTTTCTAATCCATTAAAAATAGAATGTATTTGAGATGCCAATGCAAACACTTACACGGTAGATGCACAGGCGCGATCACTTATACGATAAGCCTACCGTGGCATCAGAAAATTATGCCTTCGATCGTAAGTGTGCTTCACGAGAGAGTGTTGACATTATTTTGTAATGCCTTTCCTTGGAAAATATCGTACGCAGGTATGGCTGTATAAGTTTAATGCAAACGTTCGGATTGATTTTGCAATCAAAGGGGAATGCGCTGACGTCGAGTGGAAATGTTCATTACTCATTTTACATAATGGCCAATTTTGGACGCCAAAAAATAATAATGATGAAGCAAGAGTAGATATTATATCAAATAAGTTATGTATTGTTCGCATGGAAACTAGAAAAAATAAATGGATCAATGGATGATCCTGCTTCGGAACTTTGTATAGGTAGTATCGTATACGCAACGTCAATAATTATTAATAATATTTGGGATCAGGAGCTTGTTGTATAAAACAAGAAAGTTGCAAAGTTGGCATAAAGGGTACTATCGGTCAGTTAAACATTTTTCAAAGCACGGATTTCTGGATTTACTGAACTTGAATGTGCGGTTATTTCCTTTTGGTTTGTCTTCAAGATTAAGATCGTCTTTAATCGAATTATGAATCTCCCACGTGTGCAGAGTTATCGATATATGATTTTTACTCTTATGGTTTTTTTACCATTGATATTACACGTGGTGAGTAATATTTTTCTTCAAACCTGTGTTTATTAAGCTATTATCTAAAGTATTGAAAATATAATGTGTTTATTAACTAAAGTGTTGTAAATATAATTTATACTGTAAGGGGAATACATGTAAAAGTGCTGGTTATAAAAAGTTGAAGTTAATCTTATTAAGAAATATTCGATGAGCAACATTCCCTCTAAACTCACAACCACGATATCGATATATTTACTTACAGCGACGTGACAAAAAAATGTAATGTTAGACCGATAGAATGGTTTTCAATGATAGCTTATATGCGCTTTGGTTATATTTATTTGATTAAAAACAAACAATTATACCTTTATCGGACGTAAAGTTTTTCCTTCCGGCTGATATAATGTAGCATGAAATTATTTATGATTTACAAGTTTAAATATGTTATAAAGGAATAAACAATATGTAATTATTTGGAGCTCGTGTAAGAAGAGACTTTATTTTTTAAGTCGTCGAATCCCACCAAAGTGGTCATCAGGTCGTCGAGAGGAGAAGAGGAGAGTCCAAATTCACGAATGGGTGTCATATCATCGAGAGTCTTGGGTGCTTTTGTCAGAGCTGCCTCGTATATATGCCACTGGTTTCCACGACTTCCAGAATGGATGAGACTTTCGAAACCAACCTTAAAATTCATCCAACCGGCCGCTGCCAATACTCGGGATCTTTCTTTGGAAGATTTTAACGATCGATAATGATGTATGCCAGTGCTCAATGTAGTAAGACCCCTCTGTGAATGTATATTTGAATGGATAAATAAATAGCCAATTCGAGAATATACATTATCCTTAAAAATCTTCAAATACTTAATGTAAAGGTACCAATAGCTGATATTTTAAGGAATTTTTTGCCTATTTGTTCCACATAGCTCAGGCAAAGTTTACTTTATGGAAAATTTATGATTAGTAGTCGCTGCACAAACTGTTCTTCTATTATATTACGACAAGTGTTCATTCTTGATGCAGGTTGTAACGTTTTTTTTTATTCTTAAAGTAAAATTTGATTCAATAGTTGACACCCAACGAAAACAAGAAATTTAGTAGTTGGCATAGAGAGAAAAACTAATTAGTGAACTAGTCTTGGTAATGTACATAATATAAATTTGCAATAATTACATTTCAATCAAGTCTTTAATGATTTATATAAAAAAATATGCAAAATTGGTAAGATACACGCACGGGTTTGATTAACCTGTTAGTACGACATTTCTCAATGGCGGATTACGCGCGGTAGTTCGCAGTTAAGCAGCTGAGGAGCGACACTATATAGACTAATAAGGTTTGATGTATTCCAGCTTGTGGTTTTCTTATTTATTTACTTTTTTTGAAAAAGTGTCAAGTACTGGTACAATGCAAAACAAACTATTGGTGCTTTTACCTTACTTGTTTCCAAATATTACTGAAATATTCTACAAATATGCACGATTATTACATCTTGCTCTATTTATTTTAATTTACATATTACGCGTAAAGCCATAACTATATATTATTCAAATTTTGAAATAAAATTAACACTGACTTACATAAAGCGAGCTTTATTTACTATACATTAACTATTCAATATGTCGGGCCTCCGTGCGTTTGTATGCTTATCATATATACGAGAATTCGAATAACATCCTTCTGTTATTAATAGTGGTTATACTGTAGTTTATTTAACAAATAATGAAATATAAGTTCTTGAGAGACTATCCCCGATCGTGTGAAGATGAAAGAAATAAGTTGTATGTAAGTAATGGATCAACGATGGTCTTTTTATTTAGATATATATTAGGAGTACCGAAAAAGAATATAACTTTCTTCGGTAATCAGTTTCGGGGATTAGTCGCGTTTTAACGACTGATCTTTAAAGATGTATTTTGTGTTATTTCGGTGACTTTATTTGTCAGGAGTGTATTGTGATTTGTAAAATTAGAATTTTGTGTCCCAATTTATAATACATCAATTTTTACCAAATGAAATATTTATTCGAAGTTCGATGCCGTATTATTTATTGAAAA
Organism: Ampulex compressa; assembly: GCA_038496175.1. NCBI lineage: Eukaryota > Metazoa > Arthropoda > Insecta > Hymenoptera > Ampulicidae > Ampulex > Ampulex compressa. The sequence continues at coordinate 196,931 of JBCFXI010000125.1, read as the reverse complement.
AAGAGATTGCAACAACTGCCGCTAAAAACATTTATGCTGTACTTGGCGATTATTTGGATGTTTGCAAATGTCAAAGATGATTCAAGACATTTTTATTGGGAAATTTTGATTTGAAAAATAGCCCTAGGAGTGGATGATTTAGAAAAGTGATCAATATCATATTGACTGCCGAAATTGAAAACAATCCAACTTTACCCTACTTAATTTAATTATACATACTGTTATATAATTTAATCAATAAATCATGTACCATGATATGCAACCGACATTTAATAATATTAAAACAATACACTGTACATTATTACATTTCCGTTAACACAACTATTTTTTTTCTAAGTCTATAGATTATCGTAAAATCAATGTAAATTTATATGCAAAACTTTTTCCATTTATACACATTTTCTATTTTTATTGACAATATAATATCATGTATCTATCAAGGTGAGAGCAGACTTAGACCGTCAAGATCTACACAGGATGTAAATAACCAAAAACCAATCTTAGAGCAGGATGCTCCTATTTGTTTCGAGTTTTTATTCGAGTGCCATATAATATTTGAGGTGCAGCAAGGTAGAACATGGGAAATAATCAAGAATATTGAATGGAAGTAAATATAGCTTTATTAATAATATTTATCCAATAGGGCAGTCGAGGATAAAATGTTCGACATGTCTCTTTGATGTTATGGCATATGATAGCCTTATGTCACATGTTAATTCATTTTATTAATGGGCGGCTGCAGTGGCGGTTGCGCTAGTGGGCACCTTCTGCAAGCCCTCGTTCATGCTCGACACCGCCTGCAAGGCTATTTCGACAGCCTGCTTGGTGTATTTGGCTACATTTTCCTGCACTTTGTCGGAGTTGTCGTTCAGAGTCTTGACGGCATTGTCGGACTCCTTGATGAGGACCTGCACGCCCTCTTGGAATTTGGCACCCAGCTGGTTGATCTGCACCTGGGCCTCTGGGACACCGCTGCTGAGGTCCTCCACCACCTTGGTCAGCTTGCCCTTAATGTCGGTCCACAGGTTCTCGAGCTCTGGGCTCTTATTCTTGACCTATAGATGATCAGTAAGATTTTCCTGTTATTATGCTATTAAATGTTGAATAAATATATTTTTCCTATGGGTAGGAAGTAAGGCTCTTCTGTTATTATACTTCGTGTTATTATACTAGTTTGTCCAATAAGTTCGCGGAACGGAAATCAAAAAATTAATTTATAGTCGCGAAAATAACTTTCAAAGTTGAAGACTCAAAACTAAAATTTTTTTTAGTTTACTAAAGCTTAAGACTTTAAACTAGAGAGACTTTAAAAGTTAAAAGACGCTCCAAATATTGCTGACAAAGTCGTATTTGAATGTGTTTTTGTTGCATCGTTAGCGAATACGGCATCCACTGTGCATAAAGCTTTATGGAATCCAAAGTATTATTCAAAATATTCTAAAAAGATATTCAAACTTTGGTTGAGTTTCTTATGAAACATGAGATATTAAAATGGCCTCGAAGCTTTAGTTCTACTGTTGACGAATCGGCGGCATTCCGCGAACTTTATAAACAATCTAGTATCACACACGTGTGCATGTAGGATGCACAGGGATGCGCAAAACAAAATAAGGCCACGAACTTTCCGCGGGACAACTCCAGGGTAATAGACAACGCAATGTATTTTAATAGATGGAGGTTATTTTTTCCGATTATTCACCCGATGAATCTAAAATATAATTAATTATAATAAGCACTAAGTACTTATGTCCATCAATGCTTCCATCATTGAAGATCAGTTATTTACCATAAGATCATCTTTGAACCGCAATGAAGAAATTCTGCTTGTATAGTAAACATAGAAGAATATTAAAAATTCTTATCAAAGAGGGGAAGCTATCTAGAAGAAAAGAGTATAAAAGAGTGTGAGTCGATCATTTTAAACGAATAAACTTGAATAACCGTGTTTTTATAATTTTTCTATATGTATGAGTATATACTTAAATAGTATATACAAGTTTCAATATTTGTCTATACTTTATTCATGATAAACATTCCACGTGGTATTTTCGTCCGGGAAGTAACACTAAAGTTTATAATTGTGAACGATGATGATAAACGTTTATGGCTGATGTAACACGGATCAACGTGCCGTAATTAACTACGTTCTCTAAAAAAAAGTTGTCATCGAGTGGCAACAAATTATTAGCTCCGTGATTACACATCTCAACTCATAATGAGCATTGTCAGCATTAGCGTAGATTTTACTTCTGAGTTTGTTATTACGGTAATCCGTTTTGTGCTTTGGAATGGAGAACATGTGAATTTATGAAAAGATTATACAAGAAACGTTAAACAGTGTGCAGCTGAGTAGAGTGGAACTACTAGAAGTACAACATTTAATTTTCCTTCTATGAAAACCTTTAATTGTAGCATGATAAAAGTAAAAAAGGAGAACATCGTCTACATACTCGAAACGATATTTCTTTTCTGAGCACCTTTTTCTCCATTCCACTTTTCGAGTTTTTTCATATTTATATAAATAGGTTATATCATTGGCTTTATAGATTTTTATAATTGACAATTCTTTGTCTGTTATAATTATTCGCAATGCACTATTAAGATATTACATTAAAAAATAAGAAAACAGTAGGAGAACTCCGTTCCTTTGTAATGTAACATTGGGATATGCTCATTTTTCACACATTGTATTATTGCGAAAATGAATTCCAAACAAATATCATATATATAGGTTTATAGAAGTGTCATGTGCGGACCACACATGATCCATACAATTTAGAAGATGTGTGAACTATGTTCCGCGGGTATTCTGAAAGTCATAAATTACGCGATAATATTATTACTGTGTGTACACTAGGCGGATTTGCACCCTTGCTTTAATAAGAAAAATCTACGCGATCACCAAATCAACGATAAGCAAACATATCTGCTGACCGTAACATCCGTCAGGTTCAAAGGTTATCGGCACACGTGCAGAGTTGTGAACGTAGATTTTGTAGGAAAGATTCTAGCATATACAGGACATCTTTATCAGTCTCCGGCCATTGCTATTGCTACATTTTTTCAGACATTGTACGTAATGATTTCTCAGCGCGCCTCGTTAACGTTTTATGTTTATGAAACATGTCTTTATCACTGTATCAGCATGATTTACTCCGGATCACGTAAATCTGCAGTTAATATTGCACGATGATCACGTTGAACATTTCTCGAAATGGTGTTTTATTATAGTAAACGTGCTTTACGTTAGAGAAAAAATTTAATTTCGTTACCTATATGCTTTTAACGTACCATTAGCGTTGTTAACTAAAACAATTGCACGAAGAGCAGAGTTGGAGCAAGTGGGTTTCACGCTTTCTTTCCATTTATAGTTTAATTCACCGCCTTACATTTCTTGTTTGCAATTTCATTTAATTCTTAAATTTAATAAATAAAGATTACAAAATTTTTCTTGTGCAATGTAAATTAATGAAGGAAACGTGATTATAGTGAAATCATATAAATGGGTCTGACAATAAAGAAGGTTACAAAGAAGATCGTCCATGCATTATTGAATAATTATTTGATCATGTATGGTGTTGACGTAATTTTGTAGATCGTTGATAAAGTTGCTGCATGCAATGAGATAATATAAAATGCAATGAATGACATTCGTTTTTATCAAGTATAATTATTACATCATCGAACATTGTCCTGAGTTTTGCAGAATGTTGTTGTATGAAGAAATAAGATAATTAGTACAGAGATTAAAAACGAGTAGAAAAACTTTCAAAAAACTTTGTCTTTTCTGCGAACAATTACCTCATCAATTTCCCTTTTCTTCGAATAATTACCTTATCGAATACGTTCTTGAAAGTATCGACATAATTGTTCCGTGAATAAACGAGATAATCGGTTCAAAGATCGATCAAAGACGTCAAAGAAATAAACATAAAGATAGTAGGAAAAAAATGCAGAGAACATCCATCTCTTTTCTCTAGTAATTACATCGTCAGGTATATTTTAAAGACTGTTAACAAAGTTATTCCGCGCATCAACAAAATAGTCCCTCTAAAAATCTGTTAAACGATTCGAAGAAAATATGGTAATAAGAAGAAGGCTTAAAGAACATCGTCCTTTTTTATCCAGTAATTAACTTATTATGCACTTTCATAAGAGCGTTGATAAGATTGTTCAATAAAAAAAAAGTATTTAAAGAGCTGCGGTGGTGTAATGCTCAGGGTTCAAATCCCACTCGTCTCTGGTATTTCCATATGATACGTACACTGTAACTCTGGTGGTTCAGAACCTACCTTAAACAGTAGTTCCTAGGCCAACTGATTTTAGCAGTCGGTGCCGAAAATGAATTAGAAAAAAAATAAATAAAAACAAGAAAAGAAAGCAGGTATTATAAGTTAAAAACTAATTGTTATAATCGGTATAAAGATCAAGGAGAAAAACTGAAAAGAAGAGCATAATAGATAGAAAACCCCATAAAGAACGATGTCCTCTTTGATAGAATAGTTACCTCCTCAGATACGTTCTTCACGTAGTTCTGGAGGGCGGTGACAAAGTTGTTGCTATGCTCTTTGACGACATTGACGGCGCTCTCAGGGTTGTCGAGGTGGGTCCTGATGTGTTGATTAATCTGGTTAGTCAGGTCGTTGATATTGGCCTGGGCCTGGGACAGGATTTCTGAGAGCTGCACGGGTTCTTGGGCAGTGGTGTGGGCATCGTTCTTCGCGGAGGTCGGCGCAACCTTGGCTTCGGCGATGACCAGGGCTGTCGCGAGGACGATCACGAGTGCGCTCTTCATTTTAATCTTCTTCGATGCTAGGGATCACGCGGACTGCTGGAAAACGACTGATGCGCAGCCTGCACGCCAGACTTTCTTTTATAGGCTGCCCTTATCGAGAGTGTATGAGGGCAAAGTGCCTACTATCTAACTTCGACGGCGATCTGCGTATACCTCCGAACACATTGGTGAACAAAAAAATTGAAGTTGTCTCTATCCTTTACAAAAATAGTCAATTCCAACCAAATTGAGATCGAAGAATAAGAATATGAGAGCAGAATTTTTTTGTTAACTCTTGGTTCAAATACGGAAAGTTACTGAGACAGAAGAGCAGATACGTTCCCTAAGCATGACAAAGAATATTTATGTAAACAAAATGGCTTTTTTTTTTTAATTCATTTTTTCGGCACCGACTGCTAAGGTCATTTGGCCTAGGACCTACTGTTTAAGGTGGGTTCCGAACCACCAGAGCTACTGTAAAATGGCTTTTTTGGGAAGAAAATATGACATACATACAAATTACCAACTTTGCGACAATTTTTCTCCGTTATAAAACTAATTCTTGTTTTTCAAGGGAACGAGAGCTAAGTAAGCACTTTAAATATCATAGTGGTTTATTTTATATTCACATAAATAGGAATTAACTATTGTATTTTTAATTAGGAGTAGATTTTGAGCGTAGACCAGTGATCAGCGAACGAATTGCCGGATACCTAGCGATCTTTGCGTAGATGCAGGGGAGTCCCAACGATCCTGACACTTATTAAAGCTCATTCTCTTGCTCTCATCGTTTTAACCGCCAAGTAACAAATTTTATTGTTTAATTTTTGTACGTCGTTAACGCTTGGTATGCGGGTATACTTCACCGCGGACTTACGCGAGCAGTGGACGTGATTTTCGTGAACCTCGCGGGAGTTTGGCCATTCAATGAAATTGCAGTAAGTCGGAAGCTACTTCATTTTCTCAACAAAACTTTTTTTATTTTGCACTTAAATATATACTCTATAATTATTTTAACAAAACAAAAAATTACCCATTTAAGTTTAAGAAATTTATAAATCACGAATTGTACGTTTTGGCGTTAGGAGCTTGACAGAGGACTAACTCGACAAATAAAACTTCTGGGAAGGAACAGTGCAAAGCGTTGCCTAGCAACGCAAACACCATACAACATCACGCATACATACAATGTCCATCGTATTTATACGATATCCGCTTTCTGGCGCAAATCTACTAAATATCAACCTAATTTTACGTGACACGCGCCCCAGTGATAGGTTGCGAAAAACGTAAAAGTATGTTGCCCGCATACAATGTGTTAATTAATACCAAATGGTATAAACATTTTCTAAATATCTAAGTTGATAAATTATACCAAGTAGACTAAATGAGTAATTGGATACACGGAAAATACGGATTGTGTCAATGGTCCCTATAGTTATCATGGCCTATTCTCTCTTTTTTATCGTATATTACCAATACCAAATGGCCAAATGACCTTCGCAGTCGGTGCCGAAAATGGGATTAAAAAAAAAATTTTAAAAAATCACCAATACAATTATCGGAACATAGGTCTATGGATAACGAATCCTACTTTAGTAGTTCTTAAAATACTGATTTAAGGTATTAATTATGGTAATAATCGTATCAATTATTACAGTTAATTCTCTTTTTCACTATCTGTTATATTAGAAATTATTTTAGTACAAGTTTACAGACAGCGACTCTATTATACATTTTTTTTACTAGATCCTAACTAATATCGTTGTGATTATTATAATTATTATGATCATGTTATATTATGATGGTGTTAATTTTTTCCGTTTATCCTTTTCTATTTCGGCTTGTATTATGTATGAGCATAATTTATATTGTTCTATTATTACTTATTTTTCAATTTTTGTTGCAGGTTTTTAATATGCAATATAGGTGACAAATGGAGGATGAAAGGTTAAATATTTTTCTGCTATGTTTGGCAAAGAATGCTTCATTTTTTGACCATTTTTTAAATTTCCAGTTTACCTAAAATGTGGTAAATAACAGAACAAATCCTTTCGTTTATTATCAGTTCTTTTTTTGATTATTAAAGAAAAATTTTTCAATGTAGATTTCGCTCAAATTATTCTTCTTCGTGGAAAAAAATAATAAGTTGTTTTGTAGTAAACAAGTATTTTTACAATGACTAGTAAAGATGTTTTGAAATCCTTGTAGTAATAGCTTTATTTTACGCTGACCGATTTTGATAATATTCCTATTCATATGAAATGCAGTGTTAGGTTACACATACATAGCGTTGTGAAAAAAAATTATAGTCTTTTTCGCTTATTTTCTCTTATCAGTCTTTAATTCTCTACAAAATTATACAAACGTATTTTCTATGAATAAATGGATTACAAATAGAAATCAAGTTAGAGATTTATATCTCAATTAGAATATTTGTCATAGATATTTTCGCCCGATTCTTAAATGACGAAGTAATTGTTGTTGTTAATCTTACTTATTTCCGAAGTGTTTATTTCAACAACATACAATAATATAGTCACGTTGTCAATACAAAGCTACTTATCACGGTTACGATGATTCAATCCAACGTGATATGTCCCATAGAGTGTAAAGTCTCTTTATCTCATTAGGAAAAACAATTAATTGTGCATTTATCAATATGTCCGCCTGAATTGACAGTGAATCGGACAAACTTTGTGATATTTAATTACGCATCATTCGGTCATTTTTATAATTATCTATTACTTTACATTGACTAAAAAATTATTTTCCATAGTTGTACTTCCCAAAAATACGTGTAATTCTCGGATTACTTATTTTATAAAAGGATGTTTTGATGAAAAGAGTTGTAGCAAAATCCAATGCACAACTTTATCATGAAATAAAAATGCTTAAAAAACATACTTATTATATTAGAAGGACTCAGCTGCTCCCACGTGGATTGTCGTGACAGAAAAGACTGAAGGACAATTAACATTAATTAAAAGTGCATCCAACATTCCATACATACGTTTTTGTATAATTTGATGTAATGTCAATAAGTGTTTGTACGATGAATTACGTAAGCTCTAAAATATTACTTCGATTTTAATTTTATAGATTTGTAACAAATATACGTAAATTTTCTGTCGTTTCTTTCTGCAAGTTATTCACATGAACATGGAATTACATAAAATACACAGATAAAATGCGTCACTTATTTTCATAGAAATTATCATAGCGATATGTAACTAAGGGTAATTAACATTAATTAGACGCGTGTAACTTATCTCTGATATACGCTTATGTGTAATTTGATGTAATAAAAATAGATAATAGCACGATAAACTACACGGACTTTGAAATATTATATGGATTTTATTTTCATTAATGTCAAATAGAATATATGTTAATATTCAATATTTCTACTTGGACGTCGAAAAGTGTCGAGTTATATAGAGTAAGTCATTACATAAAATACATAAGCCACATGCACGTGCGGCATAACAAGATTTCAATGAATCCGCTAGTGATTTCGGATCGCTGTTAGGGAGTTAAAGTTCAAGGCAAGTTCAAAGTTTTTATCAATTTTGTCCGACATACTCCTGTGATGGCGGGATATTACGTCAGCCAGATTAAGTAGTTTCTGGATCAATTTTATCGTAATTATGACCATTACTCATGCAAAATGCCACAATAAAAGTGCAAATTTGAATAATACTACAGAAGGATTTTATATTGAATAAAATTCGTATGTGTAGAATAATAATATAAGTATACAAATAATAGACTGATCGAACAAAAATTCTAATATATAAGTGATGAACTATTTAAAAAATATATTTTTGTTTCGAAATTCGATATTATTATAATTTACAGTGTATCTTAAAATAATGTGATAAGATTCTTTTTTTTTAATATTGCAAAATAGTCTCGCTAAAAATCCGTTGAAGTTTTGGAGCAAGTTTATATGTATATGTCATAATATTATCATTAATTAAACTACTAACTTGCAAAAAAGCTTACGTTTCTAGTGGAAAATATAATCCATCCCAAAAGTACACCGTCCAGAATTTCATTTATTTTTTTTTTCCATTAATTTTTGGCACCGACTACTCAGGTCATTTAGTTTAGGACCTACTGTTTAAAGTGGGTTCCAAACCACCAGAGCTACAGTACACATATCACATAGAAAAATCAGAGGTGAAGGGCGGAAAGAGAATTTTATTTGTATTATACGTAACAGACCTTTGATGTATTATCATAAAACATAAATTAAAACTACGGATATCCTGGATTTGTATCGGCGTCGTATACCAAATTTTATCTTTAATTACGATAAAAAATGAAAGAAAGTTGATCAGTTCTACAAGATCACTTGTTTTTATTTCCAGGAATGCGTTTATTCGATAATATCTCGTCTTTTCAATGCATTGCCAAAGACAACGTTTCACTCTGTAGAAAGACGCGCCAAGGGGACAAGGTCCCACGGAAAAGTCTACGTCGATGCCCCTTGGTGTGCACACATCGTCGATTACTCAGAAATGCTTCTATAACATCTACACGTTGCATTTACGAGGTATATCTCTATTACAAACTTTGCCCCGTCAGCAACTAGATAGAACTTTTGCGGTGAGCTTTAACGTTTTACCACTTTTTGCTACGAAACAATAATTTGCTTACATTTCTCTGAAAATCCGGCAACTTTCTTCTTATTTTTCGTTGAAACCAAGATTTTTTTTTCTTCTGTGATCTAAATCAAGACTTATTTCTCTTCTAAAAAGCAAATTCCGAATTTTCATTTCATTGATTGATATTTCAACTGTTTTTTCTTGCTCGAACCAAACTAAAACTTTTGTACTCGTTCAATTTAGACGAAAATATCCTTTTCTTTGCTCGAGACAAACGAAGATTTTCGTCCCTTACTGAAACTAAATTAAAACGTTTTTTTCTTTTTCAATTTTAAATACAATGTTTTTCTCTTATTCTATCCAAACAAAGACTTCCTTCCCTTTTCAAAATCAAATCCTCGATTGTCTTCTTGTTTTTTTTTGGCTTACTAAATAAAGACATTTTTTCTTTTTCAATCAAAAATGGTTTTTTACTTTCCTTTAATTCTTCTAAAAAGTTGATCTACATGGTGACCGTCGTTTTGTCCACGTTCTTCTTTTATAGCCAATTCTCCGTCTGTTATTTATTGTTATTAAATAACATGTTATTCACTTAATACTAGAAAATCGAAATACTGAATCAGCAGGAATGTTAGGAGAGACACGAGGTAGTGCAATTTCATCAAGCTAAGATTGAATCTGTTAGTACAAATATGATGAGATTTTTTAACTGTTGCATTTCAAAACAATCAAGACGTTCAAAAGATAATCAAAAACAGACATTTGTTGATTTAAATAATAAACTATATTATTATTTTCTTATTTCTGTGTATTTCTACCTCATCGTTAATGTTGTTCAGGAGAAATACATATTTGATACGACATTGAAGATTAGATGGGCGTAAAAATATTCACAAAAACTCTGTGGAACCAACTGTACCCAATAACTTATATTTTGGTTAATAGTTTTATCACTTTGTACTATTCTTTTGATTTAATGCTAAACGTAACACTATGTATCTAACTATAGTGTATATCTTCGAAAGGGCGGGGGAGGGGCGGGTTCAAAGATAAATAAATTAATTCGATCATCTACATATTGCAATAAATGATGGAAGATCCCAGATAAATCGCCGTCATCACGTTCAATAATTTTCACCATAAATTACAGACCAATTATTTTTATTATTTCGGTAGTCCTAGTGTTAAACTAAAATAAAAACTTTTCCGGTTGACATCTTCCGCACGCAAATTTGCGTCTACCGCCAAGTTTTATTGATTGATTTTTTCGCCAATATTCTGCACTCCTTGACGCACAGACTCAGATGTCTTGTCAATCAGTTCCTTGGCACTATCGATGGCGCTCTTGACCGCTGGGTTGTTCAGCAGATCGCCGACATCCTTCTCGAAGGTACTCTTCGCCGAGTTCCATGCGTTTTTGACCTTTTCTTCTAAGTTATCGAGGTCCGATCCATGCTGGTTGTCCTGTGGCATGGGGTTAGCCTGAAGAACAAAGATGATTAGTTCTCTATAATTTAGAGGATAACTCACAGTTGAAGTTTCAGCTACGTATCTCATCGGTTTCGACAAAATTCAACAGGGCTATATACTAACTTGTTCAATAAGTTTGCGGAATGGAAATCAAAAAACAAATTTATGGTTGTAAAAATGACATTAAAAGTTAAAAACTTTAAACTAAAGGCTTTAAAGTAAAAAGACTTTAAAAGTCAAAAATACCCCCAAATGTTACCGATAAAGTTGTATTCAAATATGCCTATTGTGCATCGTTAGTGAATGCGGCACCCACTGTGCACATCGTTTTTTAAAATCCAAAACTTAATATATCGCATATTGCAAAAAAATATTGAAATTTTGGTTGAATTCTTTTTATGAAACGTGAAATATTAAAATATGGTCACAGTTTTAGTTCTACTGTTGACGAACAGACGGTGCTCCGTGAACTTATTGAAAAACTTAGTTTTGTAACAAGTGTAATCGTAATTACAGAGGTAGTATCGATTAGAAAAGAATACTTTACAGTTGCATGAAAAAATAATACGTAATTCGAATAAGTATAATCCAATAGATTAAGATAATAAGGCGATTTATTTGACAACTTTTATTGTACAACGACAATCAATAAAGGCTCGAAATTGTTGTTCTCAGATATTACTTCTCCACAAGAAAATTTTGTTTACAGGAGCAAATTCAAAAGAAAGTTTACATTGACTTTTACAATTACGGAAATGTAAATTGTTTTGCGCAGTTTGGTTTCAATTTTTTACAAGAAATTCAAGCTCAATATTTCGAAGATATAACGTCTTCACGAGCGAAAAAAATGTTCTTCTTTTACCATTATTTGATTTCAACTATTTGTACATTTTCTTTGACACGATTAACTGGATTTCTAAATATACAATTACGATTATGTTTGTTATAGATATAGATTTTTTGCCTTGCCGGATTTCATTAAAATTGATGAAGGTTCCAAACTTCCATGTAATTTCCTTCAAGTAGGCATTTATTTTTTTAAAGTGCTATCTTATGGTTGCCAAATAAAACGTTGTCGCTTATATTCGTCTTTCTTTTTTGATTTATAATACCAGATTAGAGAATTACGAAAAAAAATATATTCTAGAAAGTTAGAGTATTATACGCGTATAAGAATTCTGTTATTATTTTCTTATCATTATAATTTAATAAGTCAGTTCATGAAGTGAGTGAAATTGCAATGTTTTTATTGTTTACTTTTTCAAATCGTTATTACTCGATTAAGTTTTTCTTATCGAGAATTTATGGGTTACAGTGTATTAATGAGCTATGTTGCGATTGCTACGCGCATGGTGGTTAATTACAGATGCTTTTTTCTTCTTTTAATAATGCAAGATTACGTACGTGTCAAGGTTAATATGTGGTAATAGTATATAAATTAAAAAAGAAACATGAGTTACACACGATACTGTAAAATTGAAGCTATGTGAATCAAGGATTGTTAATTAAATCTGTTTATCTCTTCTTTTTATATTTTAAGGTTACTTAAGAATTTGTAGGACTAAGTTATCGCTTTTTTAAGTCTCAATGGAAGTGAAATGTAATTATGTAACGCAGTGATAAATTGTAGAGAAGTTTTAGACGCGCAGATTATATGACGCAATTTAAGATTCACTTCTTAATAAAACCAAGAAACATTATCATAATACGCCATTAATATTGGCACTTATTTCAATACGTTATAAAGGTATATGTTTGTTAGATTATAATATTTATAATACTATAATTTTGCGCACTAAGGAACGAGAAGTGCGACTGAAATCCATTTCAATGGTCACAGATACGTTAGAAGAAACTATTACACAACACTATGCACTGCTTTTTATATTTTTACTATACAAATCTAAAACTTTTCATCCGACATTGGCTAAACTGATGTAATTGGCATCCTAAAGTTTATAATACTGCACGATAATTTATAATCGTATTTACTATACAATATTATCCAGAAGGTCAAACAGAAGACTGATATTAGTTGCAAAGATCTACGTTAGAAAATAATTTACAAAACTAATACTCCTTATTTCAATGATTCCTTGCTTTATGAGCATTTCTACAAATACTGTGCAAAGTAGAATTATTCACTGCTCAACGATTTTTAAATTTCGTTATACACATCCAAATGACGACCTTTAATTTAGACCAAAATGGTTGAAATACTTTTCACCAAAGTGTGACAAATGGTTTGGAGTGAGTACTAAAAAATTACCTGGTAACAATATACGAGGCAAGCCACCAGGAGGGCGAAAAGAATGTAACGGGCCATAATAATAGCGGTCGAAGATACTTCTTGAAATAACTAAAGAGAAGTGTAATGAATTCTGACCGGAGCCGGTTATAAACTGCTCTGTGAGCTGTTAGAAGCGCAGAGGACTAGCGATGCGATAAGACGAATTGAGATCAAAGATCACGCTAACGACCACTTGAACCGTTGCTCTTGAACGCATATGACAGTGGGACAAGAGATCGTTATTCATTTTTCGTAATTGCGTTGTAAGACTTTACAAAATACGATGTAAAAAACATCTAACACGTTAAGCATGGGCGTCGAGCAAATTTCTTTTTTCTTTTTTTCGTTGAGGACGACAAACTATTCTGATACTCTTGTGTACGAGTAATCAGCCCGCGGAGCCTGAAGAAACAAATAACTTACGTAAAATGGAAAAGCACAAGAAAAATCAATGTGTGGTTTGCTATACCAATGATAAAGAACAGTTCGTTAGAAATTGAGTTCAAAATAAATTAACCAGAAGTGATACTGCACAGCTTGCGATAAGAATTATTATGTTCCACTTTATTTTCTATTCACAAAGCAAAAAAAAAATGTGGAAATAACGTCGTTCAGATATTGTTCTACTTTTATTTTCATATTATATTTACTTTTACTGTCGAAAGTAAATTATTATTTCTTAATATTTATTATTTTTATGTTTTGTCTTAAATCATCATAAAATAGACTGTAATTAGGAAACATATATAAATATTCATGACTAGGTAATATAGATTGTTCGTACAGACGGTGGATTTTGAATGTCTATTTTAACATTGTAGTGGTCAATATAGAGTAACCAGTATTAATACTATGCCACGCCATGCTTAGGGTGTTAACAATGGGTTTTATAATAAATTCGAATTAAATTGTCTTGATAAATTGTATAGATAAATTAAGATTATTTCGAATGTGATTTATATGCATGTGTTAATCTACATCATTGTGACAAATTTTTTTGTTGTCGTCATCTTTTACAGCATCTTTGAACCACGAGGATGATGTCCAATATCTTAAGAATAGTTCAAAGAAATGAGGGTTATATTCAGATGACCTTCAGACGATAAAACTTATAATCATAATTTTGCGTATAATTATCACAGAAAGTATAAAATAGTCGATGTAGAAAATTATTTTTCTCTGAGAAAATTAATCGATAATTTCGATTCTTATTATAAGCGTATTTCTGTGAATTAGAAACATGAGAATAATTATACATTCTTTTATTATTTGATGAAACACTATAACTCATTTTATAAACTATGTTTGAGTTATATGTGAAAGGCATAAATCTTATATTTTAAATAACGTATTTTTTTACGTTATTAATGTGTAACTGCACAATTTTTATCTATCTTTCTTTACAATCACTACAGATTATTTTCTCAAGTATTCATGAATTGCTGTAAACATGGTAAAATATTTAATTATAAATAAAACAGTTAACCTGATTTTATTTACAATTTTACTCCAGTGCTGCACAAAGCATTGTTATCAAATTTGCCGGTACAATTCACATTAACAATCTTCAACACTTGTATATAAATAATGCAGAATTGTGATAGCTGTTTATTTGCATTTGCAAAAATGACAAAAATAAGGGAAGGCTGTAGAAACGTATTACTTAGTTTTAACAATCAGAGATATTACATAATATTATACCATGAATCATTTAAAGGGGAGGGTTGGCTCGTGATATCCGTATAATGAACTTTTCCAGGCATTAGTCCTTTTTGTTTATTTTTAAATTAACTCTAGATATAAATATTACATATGATAACAAATATCGTTAAGAAATGAAATAAATATACGAAATCATCTATCGGCGCACACTCCAATGTGCATAAATTTTTGCACAGCTGAAAAACTCAAACGAATTATCTTTAAATGCTGTAATAAATAATTTTCTCTCTGTTCTTTATATGATAAATATTGCTCACATCGGCTGAAAGTAGCATTTATAATATAGCATAATTCAACGATAATTGCAAATATGCAAGTGTCCGGGGCTTTTTGATAATGCTATGTACTGTTACGGAATAAATCAGAACACGATCTTAGCTTTCACATCATCTGCCACACAATTTCCGTATATGCTATACCGTAAATTAACCCTCTATAATGCATGGCCATTTCGAAGTAACTGTCCTTCTACGTGCTTTATTCTAGTCATCTATCGTTCCTTTGAAGATTCGATGAGTTATCGTTAATCAGGAAACTATTCATCGATCATAAAATAATTAGTTGTTCATACACATCCTTTTCTTTCCCTTGAAAAATATGGGATTAAACAGAATGGCAGTTCGATATGTGATTACGGTATTGAAATCGAAAAGAAATGTCGATTATAGAGGATTGCCAATGTTTTACATCTCAATTTGGATGATACGTGCCGGAACATCACGAAGGCCTAATGTTATTCTTCATGAGCGATTCGAGTCGATTTTGATATTCTGGATCCCGAAAGTCCTTCGATCGAAGCCTCCAGAGTCTCCCGTTTGGCTCGTTCGGCCTTGAGTAACTGAAACTTATTGGGCTGACCGTATCGGTCACAGGACCGAACATAGCTGTACCGTTTCCCAAGGTAAGGCTGATCACGTCACCAGGTTGCATGGAACTCATGCCCAGCGCGGATTGAATTTTGTCTCTAGGCAACTCCAAGGAGATCTTTAGAGAACGATTGATTAAAGTACCGTTTGCTATTGGTAGAGACACAGAAAGTGACGGGAACGATGACGAAGGTGCATGCGGTAGTGTTGCGGAAGATGATGAGGAAGGTGCTGAAGAAGGTGCTGAAGAAAGTGCTGAAGAAGGTAGCAATGACGATATGAAAGAGGATAATGAGAATGCTGGAGAAAGTGGTGAGGAAGTTTTTAAGGAAGGTGAAGAAGATTCCGATGGTGGTGATATGTATGTTAAAGAGGGTTCTGAGGAAGGTACCACAGGTGGTAATCGCGGTAATGCTGAAGAAGGTGATGAGGAAGGTGCCAGGGGTAACGTTGACGAAGATAGTGAAGAAGGCATTAAAGAAGGTTTCATAGATAACACTGTATCAGGAGACGAGGATGGTGCCAAGGAGGGTAAAGATCCCAATGGTGGCGATATATATGTCGAAGAGGGATCCGAGGAAGGTACTGCAGATGGCGACTGAGGTAATGATGAAGAAGGTGATGAGGAAGGTGCAAGGGCTAATGTTGATAAAGATGATGAGGTGGGCACTGAAGAAGGAGTCAAGTATTTTGTTGAACCAGGTGTCGAAAGGGGTATCGATAATGGAGAACGTGATTCTACCAAAGAAGGTAACGCAGAAGGTCCCAATGGTGGTGATATATATGTCAAAGAGGGATCCGAGGAAGGTACTGCAGATGGCGCCTGAGGTAATGATGAAGAAGGTGATGAGGAAGGTGAAAGGGCTAATGTTGATAAAGATGATGAGGTAGGCACTGAAGAAGTAATCAAAGATACTGTTGAATCAGGAGACGAGAATGGTACCAAAGACGGTGAAGGAGGTTGTGCTGAAGAAGGTAATGAGGAATATTCCAATGGTCGTGATATATACGACAAAGAGGAATCCGAGGAAGGTACTACAGATGGCGACTGAGGTACTGCTGAAAAAGATGATGAAGAAGGTGCAATTGATAATGTTGATAAAGATGACGAGGTAGGCACTGCGGAAGGAGTCAAGGATATTGTTGAATCAGGAGACGAGAAGGGTACCAGAGACGGTGAAGGAGGTTGTACTGAAGAAGGTAATGAGGAATATTCCAATGGTGGTGATATATACGACAAAGAGGGATCCGAGGAAGGTATTGCAGATGGCGACTGAGGTAATGCTGAAGAAGGTGATGAGGAAGGTGCGATGCCTAATGTTGATAAAGATGATGAGGTAGGCACTGAAGAAGGAATCAAAGATACTGTTGAATCTGGAGACGAGAAAGGTATCAAAGACGGTGAAGGAGGTTGTACTGAAGAAGGTAACGAAGACGATTCCAATGGTGGTGATATATATGTCAAAGAGGGTTTCGAGGAAGGTACCACGGATGGCGACTGAGGTAATGCTGAGATAGGCGATGAGGAAGGGGCCAGAGGTAACGTTGACGAAAATAATGAACAAGGAACTAGCGAACTGGACAAAGACATTGCTGAATCAGGTGACGAGGAAGGCGGTGAGATATTCGTCAAAGAAGATTTCGAGGAGGTTGCTGTAGATGGTGACTGAGGTGATGTCGAATATGGAAACGAGGAAGGTGCTACAGACGGTACAGAGGAGTTCATCCTATTTTGAAGTAAAGGCCAAGGAAGGTTTCTCAACAGCATCGATGTCCAGAATGGCGGCAACAATTTCGGGGAGACAGCTGGCGAGGAGGAATATGCTAGGCTCGGATAGAGTCGTGGAGAAGAGAAAAAACTGGTCAAGGACGGAATTAAAAGAGCAGGCTCGGGTATAAGCGGTCGCGACAGCAAAGAATTGGAGGGAGTCAATCTTGACAAAAGTATCGGTGAAGGTAGAAACGTGGGTAAGGCCAAGGCGGAGTTCGCGGATGCCGATGTAAGAGGATCTGACGACATGGACACCGATGATGAAAAGGTCGACGAAAATTCTACCGGCAAAGGGTAAGGTATGAACGAAGAACTTAACGTAGAAGTCGCTGTTCGAGGACGAAAACCAGGTGAAGTTTTCGCAGAGGACAATGTTGAAGAGGATTCAGATGTTAGAGAACCTGACACGGGTGAGAATGCTGATTTGTTTGGAGAATCAGGAGCAGCTTTTGAAGAGGACGATATCGAAGAGGATGTGGATATAACAGGTCCCGATAAAGACAAACCTAATCCTTTGAGATTCCCCGCAGGATATACCTTGTTTCCGTTATACTGACCATCGAGAGAAGCCGAATTCATGGAAGAATCACTTCTTAACGGCGATTGGAAGCGAGATGGTACAAGCGTTGTTCGTTGCTCGGTTTGTTTGCCGAAGTTATCAGAAATCGACGGGGGCGAAAGTTTGTCCAAAATTGAAGTCGAAGCTGCCATTTGCTCCTGATTCTGCGGATTCTCCGAAGAAGGATCACCTATGGCGACACCCTTCGAAGACGCGTCGAGAGTTTTGCTTCTCGATAGAAGCGGCGCAATCCTCGAAATCTTCTTACGGAACACGTTTGAGGTTTTCTGTGGAAAACGAAGATCGGTTGTAGAAATACCGGATTGATTTGAGAGTCTCGTATTACCAACATCACCGGTACCATCTGTCTTGGACGACTTTCTGTTCTTCTGCGAGTTCTCCCCGTTTAAATAAAGCACGAGCGATGACAAGATTTCATCGTAGAAGGTATTCTTGACCGAAGACTGATTCGACGTGGGAGAAGATGTAGTCTGAGTTTTCGATGATAGGAGATCCGTCCATGGCAACAGCACCTTATCGATAGCGGGCACGATAGTATCCTCCGTAGCCTTGATCAAACTAGGCGTTTCGGTGCACGCATTAGGAACCTTTCTTGAGTGACAAGGACGTTCTTTAACCCGTGATGATTTTCCACGCGTCTTTTGTCTCGTGTGATTGCGACCGTGAGGTACCTTGATTTTTTCTTTCACACTTGGCCCCGCATTCTCTTTGATCGAGGTCGATGATTTCTTGGAGACATTGGGGATGCTTTGCGAGACTTCTGTCACATTCACTTGCGCGGACTCGACTATTTTCGCTAGCGGTGATCTTAAACCATTTTTCAACACGACGGGTCGTAGTTCTGACGCCGAAGAAGTTGCTCCATCCAGAGCGACGATCTGATCGGATAAAACTGCTCCCGCTTCTGAAGGCGGGAAAAAGGGTCTCCACGATTTTGGTGGCGAGGCATCCTTCACGACAGCGAGAATATTCCGAGATACGTCTCCTATTGTCGAAGACACCGACGAGGTTGCAGAGCTCGATCGAAAGCCGAAGGGCACGTCGAAGGGTGGTGAAAAGTTCGTGGTTGACAATGAACTGCTGCCGCTTGTGGCAGATCCGGAAGCGTATTCTGGCCATAAATTCGCCAATCCTGGAACGACCTTCTGCGGCGTGTCCTTGATACTGTTTACAGTCGAAGAGACCATGGACGAAGAAATTGATTGCGAGCCGTCTGCGGGGATGTTGACAAAAGTGGGCTGATACTCGACTGCGGAAGTCAGCGAATTCGATGGATTTATCTGGATAGATTCAGGGAATGGAATTGATGCCGAAGGATCACAGTCTGAGGAAGATCCAACAACTTCAATTGGCGATAAATTCACGATTCCCAAGACAGCTTTCTGTGGGACGTCGTTGACACCATTTAGAGTCTCAGAAATGGCAGACGACGAAGACGACAATGTCGATTGAAAGGTATCAAATGGCAGCTTGATCAAGGTGGGGTCATTTCCAGCTCCTCCATTCGTCGTAACACTTACCAATGAGGAAGAATCGGAATTCGACGAAGTTTCAGCGATGCCAAACGGTAGCGTATTCTTCAATTCTGCGGCAATGTTCTGTGGTACGTCTGCGATACTGTTTAAGGATGGAAAAACAACGGACGAAAATGAAGCTCCCGTTGTTTGCAAGTCATCGATTGACGGATCGATCAGATTTGCCTGATTTTCGATTTTTGTGTTCGAAGAAGCTTCATCCTCAACGACGACTTGAGTATATGCTGACGTTGCCACTGTCTGTGGATCGCTCAAGATGACTCCTTTCCTTCCCTTCAATTTTACAATATTTTGTGGAATATCCTGAATAGTGTTCATAGCTGAGGAAACAGCAGACGAAGAGGATGCCAAGCCCGATTGCAAGGCATCGATCGGTAGTTTATCCAAATTCGAAGATATCGATGAAAATGGATTCCCAATGCTTACCTCGCCAAAAGACGAGGCCGCCACGATCTGCGGATCGTTTAAAGTCCCTCCGTTCACCGCCTTTGAGTCATCTTTACACGTCGAGTGCAAGAGACACTTGTTAAATGGCACGACGTTGACGAGCTTCCCTATATTTTCCGTTGAAATTTCGGAAAAAATCTTCCTAGCGGATATTAGAAAATCCGAGAATCCAGATGCGTGATAAGCGCCGTAAACGCTGTGCAGGATGTTCACGGTCTCTTTCATCAATTCCATATAATTAGCCAAGGATATCGGACTGCCATTCGTTTCTTTGAGAAAGTTTGTCGTGGCTGATTCCTCCGGATCCATCGACTTAGCTGGCACGCTTGATTGTTCCTTCGAAAGCTTCGTTTCCAGATGTTCGTTTATCCTTTTCAAAAAGTTTGGCACGATCATAAGCAATTTGTCGTTCAGGTCGTTTAGAACCTTTACGTGCTCGTGCTTTCCAAGATGCGGTTCAAACGAGTCACGAAGTACTAGGAAAAACTTGCCAACCGCCCCTTCCAACCTGTGGAGCGACTCAACGATGTGGGCCAGAGGAACGGACTCCTTCAGGATGTCGGGTAATACGCTCAGATGATTCGGATCCTTGATCAAGGCCTCCATGATCGCGGGTCCGTGCTGAATGAGAGTTGAGGGCACTTTGCTGGAGGTTAAATCTTGCAAGGAGAGGGTGCCATCGTCATCGTGGCCCATCAGCGGTCCCACGGACATCTCGGACTTGAGGTTCTTCCCGGAGAGCAGAAGCAGATGCCAGAGCTTTCTGATTTCGCATAAAACTTCATGGGCGGCGATGCCCGCCTCGTGGTCGTGGCCGTAACTGATAGCCTCCAGTTCGCAATTCAGTTTCTCGAGCACGTGGAGAGGGTTTATCTTGAGTACTGAGGTGGGTGATGAGAATGCACTCGATGGCACTGGCGTTGGAGCAACTTTAACGTGGCGCTTGGATGACGCGGCGAGTATCTCGGACTCGTCGGCACTGTGCACGGTTTCGTTTATCTGGAAGTTCGAAATGGTTTCTGTTGGCTTGGGGTGATTCGATTTTAGATGACTTCATAAGACTTTTGGAAGAATTATGTTAATACTCTATAATCGAATTTTTTTTGGAAGTTATAATACTCTGGTCACACTTTAAGCTATTGTGCTGTGTGATTGCATGCTCCTAATGGAAAAGAAAAAAATTGACGTGAAGATGAAACGCACGTTTGATGTAAGAACAGTTACAAATTTTGAAAGAAAGAGGTGAATGATTTATGAATATATATATTGACTATATATATAATCAGTTATAGAGTCGAATAAAAGAAAAAAAAATTTATACTTAAATGTTTAAAATAAGTTTGTTTAATACTTTGTAGGGCCAGTTATTTGCAGTCATTATAGCTTTGGACATTCTCTAATTTTTATGTATATGTGATCTTGTATGGCGTACAATAAGAAAGAGCAAAATGGGTGAATTTATTAATCTTTGACTTTTATTATTGGATTTTACTTAACATTGTGTAACTCAGTTTTTTTTTATACATCATAGTGACCTCGATATAGTTATAGGTCATTTTATGTACGTGTAATCTCATATTATAATATGAAAAAGAAAAATGGATATAATTAACAGTGTTTTACTCGCTGATTGAAGAACACTTCGATGCCAGTACAACCGGCTACTTTTTAAACGTATTCAAAACACCGCATGTATCTTCAAAAAAAAAAATTCTGTTGAAGATCCACAATGTTCTTTGAATTCGAGGCATGGCGAATGATATATTACTTCGAATTCACTGAAGTTGTTGGGGATTAATTCATAAATTTGCCGATTTTGCGTACCTCAGTTTTTTGTTGTGCTGGAAAAGTTTCCGATGACAGGTTTCTGGTGATATCGAAGAGTGTTTGAGCTTTATGCGCGACATTTTTCCAAGAGATTAGGGATTCGTGATCCTATAAATATATCTTTTGTAAATCAACTTAAAAAAAAATCTGAATAATAATTCTGTACTCAAAATAAGAATAACTATTACCGTTTTTTACTGCAAACGATATAAGCAATTATTATATTCTCATAGACTTATTAGATACTGCTATTTACAATAGAACTCGAGATATAACAATTATTTATTATTACTTATTTTTTGTTTTGATCGGCGTTTATAACGCGAATTCTTTTAAAAAAATTGAAAATAATTTAAAATCAAAGTACAATAAAAAAAAGAAATAAAAAAGGCATCAGTTCAATCGGAAAGCAAGGCTTAAACGATTTTTTGATAACATAGTTTACAAAATGACTATTAACACTTGGCATGCGGGTATACTTTGCGGCGGACTTACGCGCGCAGCGGGTGTTTTTTTCGCGAATCTCCCGGGACTTTAATCGTTCGATAAAATCGCAATAAATCGAAAACTATCTCGTTTTTCTCAATGAAACTTCTAGGAAGAAACAATACGAAGCGTTGCCTAGCAACACAAACACCATACATACAACGTCCATGGCATTTATACCATACTCGCCATCTAGCGTAAATCTACTAAATACGTATTTTTACGTGACCCGCGCTTCAGAAACAGACCGCGAAAAACGTAAAAGTACGTTGCCCGCATGCCAAGTGTTAACCCATTATATGCCAAAGCCAAGTACCAACCTAAAAAATAAACTCATTTCTGACAATAAGTTAATTAGAGAAAAACTTTTTTTATTGAGTTTGTAACTTTTATAGCAGTCAGTACAACATTTAGATACAATAATCAAACCTAACAGTTCCATTGCTTAGATAGAAATGAATAAAAAACAAGCATCTCAGAGAAAGGACAATGGTAAATAATGGGTTAAAGAACATTTTGGACGAGTCCTCTCTTTAAAACTCACCGCTGTCTGTGTTCCTGCCAAAAATTCCACGCTTTTGTCAACCTCCTCTATCAGTTTTTCCACTTTTTTACGAATAAATTGAAGATTATACATCGACTCCGATGCGTCCATCTGAGTATTGTCAATCTCCTTCGCTGGTTTTCCTTCATCCTCTCCTTCCACAGCTTGGGTATCGTTTTTATACCCCTCTTCAAAGGGGTAGTCGTTATATCGATGCGTTTCTTCGACATAATAATCATCCTCGTTTTTCGTTTCTTCGACGGAATAATTGCTGTTTATTTGTCCTTCGAAGAAATAGCTGCCATTCCCTTGCCCCGCCTCGAAAGGTGAAGTGCCCTTTCCTTCGACATCTTCAGCATAAAAATCTTCCGCTCTTTCCACTTCGTCATTTATTCGTCTTTCCTCGAGAGAGTAGTTCCCGTTTGTTTGCTCTCCCTCGAGAAGATAAGTTGACTCCGAATCGTTGACTCTTTGTGCATCATCGACCAAATATCCACTCTGTCCTTCGTCTTCGACTTGCAGCGGCGTTACACCTCTCACGACGCGTCGTCCATCGACCTCCGAATTCGCCTTTGTCGTGGAGATGGTGATAGAGGAGAGCGCAAGGACGATCACCAAGTCCGTGTACCTCATCGTCGCTCTTGGCCAACACTCGTTGCTCCGCGTTTCAATGCCTTGGCTCATATAGGCCCAGGATCCTTATCTCACTTCGAGATTCAGCACGCAGACCGTGCGCTTCGCCGACAACATGGCCAACCACTAATCGACGATGATCTCCAGCTTCGATAGTCTAGAGCCGATGAAGTTGCGATTACGCTCGTACCGCCGCTCGCATTTAATCCCAGAATGACCGCGAATCTGGCAAACGTGCACAGTTGTTTGAATATACAACGGATTAAAAACACAAAAGTGTATCGAAGTCGCGTTTCGAGTTTCCGACATGATCCAGACGAGAAGGGTATTGCGCTGTGTGATCCAGATTTCTTGTAGACTTCAATGGGTTTTAATGCTGCAATGGATGTTCTAATGCGTACCATTTAACCCCTTCAGACTCACCTTATACTAAAATTAACTGAATTCATGTGAATGAAAGCAACAGTATACTTTTTACAAAAATATTTATTTATTTATTTATAATTTGTAAATGTACATTTTAATGGACATATGGTCCTTACGCAAAATGTGTAACGTGAAGAAGATTGTGAGAAATATTTGTATAAAAAAATAAAATTCTCTTACTATATTATAAATAAATATATTATATTATAAATAAAATACAGCACGAAAAGTATTATGT
The DNA here is from genome assembly GCA_038496175.1 of Ampulex compressa. Classification (NCBI taxonomy): domain Eukaryota; kingdom Metazoa; phylum Arthropoda; class Insecta; order Hymenoptera; family Ampulicidae; genus Ampulex; species Ampulex compressa. The sequence goes on along the minus strand of JBCFXI010000125.1, from coordinate 172,709 downwards.
ATATTACAATGTGCACAAGGTCCGAAGGGGTTAATGTTTTAATACGTTTGTAAGTTGTCACTTAAGCTGCAGGTTCTTCACATTAAATTCAGCTTTTTGCAAATCAAGTCCAATTACTGCATTATCTGCACACGGTTTGAATACATATCTTCATCTCCATATGTAATTATGTAATTGTGTGGATTATGATAAACTATGTAATTAGCATTATTTGATGTTTTTAAAGTATAATATCTATGTAAAGGTACTTGATTTGCAAAAGGATGAATTTGATTTGCAAAAGAGTGAATTTGATTTGCAAAGCGATGAATTTCATTTACCAATGGTTGAATTTGATTTGCAAAAGGGTGAATTATATTTGAAAAACCTGTACTGCTCTGACCATTCTAATACCTATAATTTAATGTTTTAATACGTTTGTAAATAAATGAAACTCTTGTAAGGAATAATTCATTTTTTTATAGTTTAAGGATCTTTATATGTTATGTACGTTATATGTTATGTAAAACAATTTTCATTGCAGTTTATATTCGAATTGTATTAGAAAATACATGATGCGCAATTGAAAGGTTTTTTTAAATGTGCATTTTTGATAGATAGAAATAGGAAAGTAGCCGAGAGATTATTTATTTTGTATGTACTATCATTTTTAAATGCATATGATCAAGAACACGATGCCGAATGATAGTTGATGTAGAGTTACAAAAGGTTGATTTTGTATGTATCTATAAAAGAGGAGGGCTATATGTTGCAAATAAATTCATTTGCAACTCATAAAGTAGCCGTTTAATTTAAAATAATTTATAAATTCTAAGCGAAGCCATAGCAGATTTAAGATAAAATGCAAACATAAACTGTTACATGGAAGTTATTGCCTATTACAAATTGTTAATCTGAATCCTGTTTCCTCATGCACATCTTACACTTTGCACCGGTGCATTCGCGTTACCTGATACGAAAGGGGTATTGTTTTTTCTTCAATACGAATTGCGTGTTATTTTTGATTGTGGCAAGCAGATACAGCAAATGTTTATGGCTTGAGTATTGATTAGTGTTAATTTATCTTGTACTTTTAGTACGGCAAGTTTACAAAGATATTTGAGCCGCTTATTTTGAAAGTGATCTATTCCCACTTATATTTAAATTGGGAATGTAAGAGTACGCGTTTTAATAAAATGAGAAATATACGTACAGGATACTGATGCATTACGCTACTTAAATGTATCTAAGAGAGTTATTTTTACAATTTCTATTAGAATAATAGCAATTATTAAGTGAATAATATATATTTTTATACCACAAATAGAATTAAGCCAATTTCAAAATTAACAACTAGATTTGTTATAGAATTTGAAAGAGCCCAAGTCCATTCTATATAATATAAAATGTCTCAAATTGAAAAAACTTCACTCATTCCTCAGAAAACGCATCCATCATATTCTTAACCAATTTATTATTTCTTAATTAGATGTCTTCACTCCATTAAAAACTGCCTACTCCAAAAATCTTGTTGATGTGAAATCTTCTTGTTTCATTTTATTTCGTATAAAGTTATTCCTTTCCGGCACTTTTTAATAACTTTATAATAATTCTCGAGGCAAACAGTACGTTAATTAATACTAATTAATTAAAATGACTCTCATCACTGCTTTCGAACATTCGAAAATACGCAATTTCGGACATTATCAATAATGTATTGGATTTAGGCAACTTTCAAAGTAATGTCTTTAATTATTGAAATAACCGCGAAAGTTGATCTGTCTAAGATTATTTTATCCTCCGAATATACTTAACCTCAAAATGTTGTTTATGACAGTTAACTTAAACTTGTACACGTTAGTGCAATCAGAAGAAAACAATCAATAAATAGACTTAGGTCACTTTCAAAATAAACGGTCCATTTGTAATCTATTGTTAGAATACGTTACGTTTGAAAGATTAAATAACTAGAATGTCCTCACATTTGATTGACATATTTTTATAACAGCGTTCTAAAATAAAATACCTCAACATATCTGCTCTTTCGACGATGAAAAATAAGATTATCTATAGAATACGTGAAATTGTTAGAACATAAGGATTTTATATTTTATACCGAATACTTCCGTAACATTGCGGAAAATCTTTATTTCAGATTAAATTAGAGATATTCATTCACCGAAGATAAATTACGTGCGCATATCTCGTAACAATCGTCTTTATTTACAAGACCGCAACTCAGTGTATTCTATACTCTCTGCATTTGTAAAACAATCACGATGCTGCAATGGGTTTACAGAGTGTTCGTATCAAAGACTCCTTCGAAACTCCGTTGGAAGACGGAAATTCACAAGCTGGCACGAGAACTCGATCAACTTTTGTGGTAAGTCCTTGTAGATATCGCACTGGTTCTTGCACAATTACTCCCATCTGTGTCCTGAAAATTTTGATGTTTCATGAAGGTTACTAATTATCCTTGAAAATGTAATAACAAATATTATGTGCTAATAACTTATTAGATTTTGTATGTATATCTTTCATATTTATTGCATGTTTCCCCTTAGTTTCTTGATGTTTTGCAATTTTAATTGTGTTTTACTAAGTTTTCAAGATATGATAATTCATGCGTTACCGATATGAAAATAGCATGGTTCAGAAGTTTAGAATTACTTATTTGACAGGAAGAAATTGCCAAAATTACAACTAATATTTATTTAAAATTATTTCTTAAATTATTTACATAATTCTTAAACTTATTTATAAGTATTTATTTAAAATCCATTCAAATTTCTTAATGTCCTTTTTCCCAATATAATGTTCTCTCTTCTTTATGGAAAGTTGAAACATTTTAACATCTTTGTTACAAAAAAAATTATAACGAGGATATAACAAATATACAAAAACTACATTATAAGAAAAAATGTGTTTAAATGAAATGGACATCAATTATTTCGATCTTTTAATTTTGACTAGGTATAATAAAAATTGTATCCTTATTTTTTTTTGGCTGTATGTAAATACAGTTTGATACATATCTAAATGATATAAAAATTGAAACATTAAGTTCTATCTTGTTCTTCAAATGTTCCACACATTCAACATTATTAAATAAATTAATTCTTACATTTCAGTAGTAATGTACGTGCGTTTATTATATATACATGTAGTGACTAATATCATTGTTAATTTGTTATTCAAATACTGTATAAATCACTCCACGAATATTTGCAAATATATTGTTAAGGTAACTTTATATACAAGAAGTAGTATATTTTTCACAAAAAAATTTGTGCGTGCGGTTTACGTTAAGTGTTTTAAGATAAAAGTGTTAAAAAGTTTGCATTGAAATTTAGAGAAAAACTTACCTAGGCTTTGGACACGGAACCTTTATGTCAAAATTGTAATTTTTTCCTGGTGGTATAGTGACGGTAGGAGGAACCTCGACATTGTAACCGTAAGATTTTCCTCGAAGAGTATCACGCTCGTATATAGTTAAATCATATACGACTGGCGGTGGCTTGGGGAACTTTTAAAATGATAAATTATCAGGTTATTAAGTGTAACACAGAATAATTGAGATACTTGAGATATACTGAGACAAATGTCACGGTAAACAGAATTTTCCCGTTCAAAAGATTTTTAAAATCCTTTTCATCTTTTGAACATAAAGCACGATACAAAAATAAGTTATTGTACAATTTTAACTTATTTCGCCTTGAGAAATCCTTGTTCTTGTATATATCACGGTATAATTGTATCATCATGTGTAGTACGATTATTGTATACATTTATTTTACGAAATGCTATTGGTTAAAAGCATATTTCACATACTGAATTACTACATATGGCTCAAACGACTTAAAATATCTCTGTGTCTCTTCTAGGTAAGTTATATTTAGATATAAGTTCAAATAATAAATTATAAAATAAAAAAACTTAAAAACTTGTCTCATGGTTAAAATATAAATTATTTTTGGGACACTCAGTCTTTCATCATTATGATATTCATTTGTTTTAGAATTCGTTTTATTACTTCATAGAAATTGCGTATTTATTAATTGTTTTACTTTCACACCGAGCGTATAATGTCATATAAATAGCATCTGAATGTTCCAAACATAATATAATGATAAAAGTAATAATATTAACTAAAAACAAGTAATTTTCAAAGTACCTTCTTAAAGGTACCGGAAAAATAATATCACTTTTTAAAGTAAAAGATGTAAATACTTAAAAAAATTTAATTTACAAATATTAATATGAAATATTGATTATTTGGCAAAGTTTTAATGCCCCTCTCATAAAACTCACTGGGTTTTCATTCAAAATATTCAACGAGTCCTTTTTTTACTTCGCTGTGTGTTCGAAAATTTCCGTTTCCAAATAATGTGGTATAAATCTAAAAAGATGGTAAACAGATAGTGCAATATCTGGACTATATGGAGGGTGACAAATTCTTTTCCATCCGAAGTCGTCTAATTTGTTTTTAAAAGATGCTCGCGTGCGTCCATTCGATCGCTAAGATTCTCCTCGCGTAGTTCGTGCGATATTTATTTGCCCTCGCTCTACCTTCCTGATTTTTATAAGATTTTCTCGAACACTCGACCATGAGTATCCGAGAGTGTTAGCAATTTTTTCAATCGATAAAATTGGATCGCTTTTGACTTCAGTAGTCAATATGGCATCGTCCACTTTTCTAGGTCTGCCACTTCTAAGGCTATTTTTCAAATAAAAATTTCCCGATCAAAATTTCTCGAACTATTTTTGATACTTACGAACATTCAAATAATCGTCAAATACAGCACAAATGTTTTTCGTGGCAGTTGTTGCAGTTTCTTTTTTCAAAAAATGATAAAGCATCAAATTTCGAATAAATTTTTCGCTTGGAATAATTGATCCATTGTAAATTGGGGCACAAAATTCTAATTTTACAAATGAGAAGATGCTCCTGACAAATAAAGTCACCGAAATAACACAAAACACGTCTTTAAAGAGCAGTAGTCAAAACGCAAATAATCCCCGAAACCAGCCAACGAAAAAAGCGATATGCTTTTCCGGTACTCCTAGTAGATGAAAAAAATCGCTGAAGAAACACAATTCCTAAACCCTTAATCATACCTCGATTTGGAAGGGCAACTGTCGAATGGTCGGACAGGGATCTCCATAAGTCACTATTTCGACTTCGTCACAGTTGGAGGAATATGCCACACCAATTATGACGTATAAAAGCACCAGCGCAAGAGTTTTGTCCATTAGTTTTGCGGCAGCCATTGCAAAGACACCCCGAAAATCAAGCCAAGCCAACTGGCCAGTGGTTTTAATATAGCCATGGACCCTGAAGAAGACAGTTCCCGTTCCTGTTTGCCATAAGAATTTCAAACAAAGGATGTTTTTATTTTCCTCGCGTTTCGCAAATTCAAGGTGTTTATGAAAAGGAGAAAAAATCATAGAGTTCCCTTTAGAGAATCATTTTAGTTCCCAGGATGACATATATTTTGATAGTTACAATTTACTTCGATTCGCGTAGAGGTTTTAATAATACTATAATAATATTACACATTTTATTACTACAAACTTCAAACTGCAAGAAAAACTAAAAGGCATATTACTAAAAAGTGCGAAGGACTAGCTTTATAACAGTGTTTTTATTTCAAAAATGGGTTTAGAAATTATTGGAAAAAACTTAAGTAATTATAGAAAATTAGCAACTTTGGGTCGTGTTTTTTGTTCCTTCTACAATTAATGAGGAAAATCAATGTAGATAAAATATGCCTATGCATTAAATAACTAAATATTGGATAAATTTTGCAATTAAAGGATGGATTTAAAAATTCTCTACATTAAAAAATAAAATCGACCAATTCAAACATTTTTCGAAAAACTGAAGCTGAGTATCGACAAAACGTCCGTTTTGTATTCATAAATTCACGCCGTGTGTAATGAAACTTCGATTCATCGTTTTCGGAGAGATAAAAGAATAAGAACGGCGAATATGGGAAAACATTTAGCGCGAAAGCATTTAAGAAACAAAAAATGTTTGGGACTAAAAAAAGTAAGCGGTGAGTGCAGGAATGCGATGATTCCAGAAACGACGCATGGGGGTTTATAACAATGTATCAAATTGTCATGACTTCTTCGACGAAGAAGCACGTTATACACTTTTAAGATAGCTTCTTTGTACAGAATATGACATTTACGCTTAACACGTTAAGCCGCTTGCCGATAGGCGAGCCACAGTATAAACAGATGGATCAGCTGACTTTTTTCAATCACAGGAAATACTGTTTTGGATTCGTATCATGAATTAGCTTATAATCTTAATCTTATAATAAAAGATCACGAATGTTAGGTTCACATATGGCGAAAAATTTAACGCGGAAAGTTACAACCTTCTGTGATCAATGTACAAACAAATCTCACATTTGTTTACATTGCTTTAGTAAATTACATTTATGTTTTTAACACGTTGATTGTCACGCGGATTAATAAGGAAATCCGCGTCAGGCCACGTGCGCTGCTCAGAAGTGTGATGTAATCGATACTTGACGTGGTTTGACGTCTTAAAATATTAAAAGCTTCTAGAATATTTATAAGTTCTATGATAAACCAAAATTTCGTATTTATTTTCGAAGGGAAACCACAATAGTGCAGTGATAAAATAATGACATAGGTCCATTCCAACACAGAAGGGTGAAGATGGCCGTTTATTTAGTTCGTTTTTTAATATAAAGCGTTTGGAACACTGTAAACCTTCAGAGTACTAGAGCACATAAAGTATTCATAAATGCCATCAAAAATAAAATTCTGGTATTTCTTTTAGGATGCATTTTCTAACAGCTTACAACAATTAATAATATATCCAAGGAGAAAGCTTAGTGCGTGTTATAGTCGTCGAGAAGAAAAGTTCCAGTTATTTTCTGGACATACATATTTCCCAAATAAGTGTTATACAAATTCTTTAATAAAGCAATTATAAAATATTCACGGAAATGTTACATGTGAGAGAAATGGGTACGCCTAATAAATATATCCAAATAATAAATAAGAGGTATTACACCACAGTAGCTCCACTTAGAAGCAGTTTTGTTTTATTATGTTTGTCTGAATGTTACTTGATTGAATCATCTGGACACGCACAATTTTATCGGTTATATGGGCTGTTTATTTGAACGTGGCCATTTGTCAATTGTTTTTTGTTACGTGTACAACTTGAAATTAGCTATCATAAACAACATTTGCGGTTAAGTATATTCAGAATTTATACGATAATTTTGGACATGTCAGTTTTCGCAGTTAGTTCAACGATTAAAACCATCACTTTAAAGGCGGCTTAAGTCCAATCCATTATTGATAATATACGAAGGCAGTGATGAAAATAGTTTTAATTTTATGATTGCATCAAGAGGTTCCCAAGAAATAGCTTCATGCATCTTGAAACGACTTAGAAATCTAAGAAGTAAAAGGCATATTATAGCCTACAGTGACATGTGTGCAGGACGAAATAGGAACATCAAAGTAGCTTTAACGTGGCTAAAAATTGTCCGAAGTGTTGAACATAATGTGGAATAGACCATACATTTTTAGTATCAAGACATTTGTTTTCACCGCACGATAAAGATTTTGACATCATAGAAATGTCATTAAAGAATAATAATTTACTCATTAATTATGTCATTAAAGAATAATAAATTACTGTAATACCAAGATTATTATAATGTTGTCAAAAAGTGCCGGTAAGATAATAACTTTCTTCAAAATGAAATGAAACAAGAGAATTTCATATCAACAAAACTTTCGGAGGACGCAATTTTCAAAAGGGTAAAGAATTGTAACAGAGGAAGAATAAATAGGTTAAAAATACGCTGAATGCGTTTTTTGGGAAATTAACTATATCAAATTTTCTATAAGCTATCAATGAATGAGAATGCAAAGTTAAAAATCCTGGACTTATTACCACGTTGGAGTAGACCAAGAAAGTTCGAAAATATTGTTCACTTTATGTAACTTTATGTAATTATGTTAACTTTATGTTCACTCATGTAAACACTTTATAAAAATATAAAACAAATTACAATAGCGAAATGCAAGGACATGATAGACTTATTACGATATATACTACCAGATCGCTATGACTTCTTCAAATCCCTCTCGCACACACAAAATGTATATGAGCAGCAAATTGTTATGTAATTTATATAGTCAGATTTTCTAATCTATATAAATTGTGTTTTCGAAGTGTTGTGAAGAAATATGAGTATTATTTTTTTAATTTGAAGTTGTTAATTTCGAAAATAGCTTAACTTCATTTGTGGTAAGAAAACACATATTATCCACTTAATAATCCCTATTATTTGAATAAGAATTGTAAATTTAACTCTCTTAGATACACTTAAGCGATATAACACATTTATATTCTATACGTATATTTTTAATTTCATCGAAACGCAAAATCCTAAATATTTCAATCTGAATATAAATGGACTTAGGCCACTTTGAAAGTAAACGGCTCATATCAAAGAATTCTGATGAACGCATAATTGGGTTCATCGTCCCAAAGGATTAATACCAATCTGATTCGTAAGATGTTTCGTCGTGCGAAAAATCAATATTTCTCTCGACAACGCTCAATATGCGATCCTCCGCTTTTTTCAGATTTCCACGTAGTGGCGCAGCTTTGAGAAAATGTGTGAATAAAATAAATCACGCCTTGTGAACGGGAAGGAAGGGCATGGTCGTAAACTTCGACTATGCGGAGATAAGGAAAAAAACTATTCCTGGACCTCCAAAATGTATGGAGGTTCTTTAAATAGCGTTAGTCAGAACATTTTACTCATGCGATGGACATTGAACAGAGTTTCTGATAAGTACATATGAGATCTTCTTTAAGGTAATACATTGTAATACAAAAGATATATACTTCTCCTTCTTTTAGATAACAAAATCAAGACAATTAATATGAACAGCAGTTGTTTATTATGTAGCCTTTTCATTCTCGGACAAGATGTATTCTGAATTATGTAATTCAAAACACAATTCTGATGTACAGAGAAGATTTCACTAATAGAACGTAAAATAGTATAAAATACTTTTATCTGAATTTAGTACGGAAAGATTCTATTAGTAGACTCAAATATTATGACTTAAATACATTTTTTAAAGTTATTAAAAATATCTACTGTAAACATTACAAGTATTTTATTTAAAATTTGTATAGGATATTGGAAGAAAAAACTTGTAATACAGGATCTGTAAATTTCATGAAACGAGCCCCTGATACCTCTTTGTCACGTGTGACTGTAAAGTGACTGTCACGTGTGACTTGTTATGTGATTCTGTAAAGAAAAAATGGAGCGAGGACCTCCGTAGGAATCATTTTTTCAAACGTTATGAATTTACAAATTTCACATGATTGTAGAGGAAAAAGGTAATCTAGTACATGAAGTATGTCTAATCCTATCTATCATATATTATTAGTTCTCAGTTTTTCAACGACAGATTTCTTGTAAATTTCGATCTCAAAAAAAAAAAGAATAATGTTCTACTGCTAGCATTTGGCTCTTTTGACTTATGAGTTTATCGATCACTGCCCTAGACGGTGCCCCATGCATTTTCCCATACCCACATATTTTCACACGTCGAGGGCGTAGGAGACTCGAAATTTCTGTGTCTTGTATACGTTTTATTACGGCGGACGACGCACCGTTTGTCTCTAAAACTGCATCATTCTTCCGATAGATTATTTCTATGCTACACTCGGTGCTCTGTCCCTTACATTAATCAATATGTACGTCGGCTTATATATAGGTGCTCCTAGATTTACGCAATTAATTGATTACTGAAATGTATATAAAACTTGAAATGTAACCGAAATAGAGTAATATAAGTAAAAATAAAGCATGGAAAGGGATTTTTTAAATATTTATTTTACGTAATATTAATATTAGTAATATTTGAACAATTAATATTAGTAAAACAACATACGTGAATTTTATTGCCCACAGACGAGCAATTTTTAATCCTCACACTTTTCTTAATAATTCGTATTTGAATTCTCCATCTGGTTTTGGAGAATACAATTTCAGTCGTCAGAACAACATTGTGTGTGAGGAAGACCGGACCACTCAGTGCGGCTTCAATAATAAAAGTTAAAAATGTTGAGAATACCATTTAAAAATTGAAAGTATATATATAAAGTGGTGAATAGGCACCGTTTTAACTTTAATTATTGATTAAATTACACTTGTGTTTTTTTTTTCTTGATTGAGTTCTGTAATATGTGTTTTTCTATTACCTTTTATGCATGAGATATGCGTCCTTCATTGAAATCTCCCCATAATTTAAATTTGCAATTGATACACTCTAAATAAACCGAATTAAATTGCACGTATAACATATGAATCTCCAGGATATAATCTACAGAATGCAGTATCGATTTCGATAGTATTATTTATGAAGTGTGAGCTCGAACGTCGTAATGCGACCTTGGCTTTAGAGGCACTACGTTTTGGTTTTAGAAATACATTAGACTTCCTTCCGCGCGATCATCGGGCGCTGCCATGTGGTGCTCGTCCCACAAATTTTCTTCTCTCACTCGAGCCGCTTTATGACCCGTCGACAGCCGTGCTTTAGCCACGGAAGTCGAAGGAAGCTCGTAAATTTCAAAATGCATTGCAGTCCACGTGCGTCCGCCACGACTACAAAACGCTACAAAATGTATTTAACAGGTCGTTCGAATATTACGGCCGTAATGTTTCTCCCATGAAGGGTTCGACATGGGAAAGAAATAATTATTGCCGCGGATCGAAAAATTGTTGACCCTGTATAACTCTGGGTGGCATGCAAACAATTATTTGCACAATTGTACAATTACATGTAAACAGTGATTTTTGCTGTGCGAACTAATGTTAACACGTTCCGTGCCGGACCGATCTACAATACCTTTATTTTACTATAAGTATACCTGCTGGAAAAATAATTCTTATTAGCGTATTAACCCTTGTTTCAAGTGTAGTATCATGCATTTTCTTAATATCATACAATGTAAAAGTAGCAGTAGTTGACACTTTAAGGAAGATTTTTGCCTACTAGTTTACATAGCTCAAACTAAGTTTACTTGATGGAAAAATAACGATACGTAGTCGCTGCACAAACTATTCTTCTATTATATTACGACAAGTATTCATTCCTGATGCCGGATGTAACAATTTTTTTTTTTAAGTAAAATTTGATGCAGTAATTGACATCTAGCAAAAACAAAAAATTTAGTAATAATACTCTGGTGTGCTCGAAGACTCTTGAATATCTCAATACTAAAAAATCCTCTCGTGATATTAAAAAAGTTAATAGTTGACATTCCTTTGTTTCAGTAGTTGATATAGGGAGAAAAACCGATTAATGAACTAGTATAAGTAATGTAAATAACACAAACTTACAATACTTACATTTTAATTGAGTCTTTAGCGATTTATATAAGAAAATAAGTAAAAATCGTAAGAGTCACGCACGGATTTGATTAACCGGTCGCCGACACTTCTCAATGGTGGATTGTGCGCAGTATTTCGTAATTAAGCAGCTAAAGAGCGACACAGTATAGACTAATACGGTTTGATGTATTCCACCTCGTGGTTTCCTTATTTATTTACTTTTTTTGAAAAACTGTCAGGCACTGGTAGTGTCAACTACTGGTGATTTTACCTTAGCAAAAAAAGATTTGATAAAGAATATTGTATTTATGATAATATTGTAAAACAAATATCCAAGATTATACCTGGATTCACACCACATTCATTTCACCAAACGACTCTATATCTGAAAAGATAAAGGTCCTACGTAGGTAATAGACAGTTAAGTGAACATTATAACAAACCATTTATTAATACACGCGTCTTTTATTTCATTATAAATACAGTATAAAGCAAAATCCGTTTTCTATGCGTCGCATTAGAATTATCCTGCCACATCACTTTCCCTGTTTGGGTCTAGTAACCCCAGTATAAGGCATCAAGAGGCGCAGAATTTCTTTCCGTATTTGCTCGCGCTCGATCTCATTCTTGCCATTAATCCGGCAGTTATACTACTGCCGTTCTCGTCCTCGTCGCTGTCTGTTTCCTCCACGAAATACTCTTCTTCCACTCCTGGTTTGTTTTCGGTCTCTATGACCTCTCGATGAACGTAGATATTTCCGGGCACGTATCCCGGCAGTGGTGGTCCCAAAGGGCCGCACGGAGCTTCTTCTCGTTGTTCCGTCGTACCTACTGTCACGACACCGGAATTTCCGGGCTTCGTTACGATGGTTCTGCTGATGACTGCGTCTACTGGTTGGTAACCCAGGTCCCTATATTTTGTTAGGTTGCTTTGCTTAATTTTTGTGATAATCGAAAGACACTTAATCTACGAACGCCCTTTAGCAGGGCTGAATTAAGTATTAAGCAAAATAAGCATGTAGATGGTATATTTAAATGATCTATCAGCGAGAAAGTAATAATAATAAATATTATTACAATATTATAAATATTAAATTAATAGCCACTGATTTGTGGATAAGATTTATTAGATGTTAATTAGTTTATAATGTGTAGGCAACTGTGAAAAGAGGTTGGTAGGGTTTGATTCCTGGTCCAGCTACCCGATGGCCCGAATTTTTTTCACAATCGCCTGTGCATTAGAAACTAATTAACATTTAATAAATCTGGTCCACATACCTATTAATTTAAAGTTTATAATAATAATGTTTATGTAATATTATTAATTATCAGCTGATAGATTATTAAAATATGCCATTTTATGACTACGGGGCACGTTGCTTGAATAAAAAGGAACCACATATGAAAATAAGCACGTGCTTATGGCATCGGGGGAAATGAAAGTAATATTTCATTGCCAGATTTACTCGGAAGCGAGTTTATAAAACGGACTCCTACGATAAATGAATAGAATGGTATATCTAATAATAAAAGTAATAATAAAATAATGATTAGAAAAATGAATAATATACCTTAATTTTTGGGAAACACAACAAAATTGAAATTGAGTGACTGGTATATACGATGACATTGAAATCTTACAAGTGTTTGGTGCTTTTACAGATTTTAATTCAGTATTATTTTTTATTAATAACCCATTCGCATTGGCCGCTCTTCGTATGAGCGCGCCTTTGGAAATTGAGCATTAGTGAATGTCGGATGTAGACGGTGATAGTCGCAAAAGGATTAACATTATATTTCCAATACGTTTTTATACCAGTGAGCATTAATTACATGACGTATATGCAAAGAAACTTTCGAAAAGCTAGAGTTTCGTTTTGAACAGAGAAAATGATAAAACGTTAAGATTTAACTAACTACGTAATTTTCACTCAAAACAGTAGTAAGTATTGTGAGAGGTATATTGCAGTAAGATAGGCTATGTGTGATTTACTAAATATGTACTGTTTAACACAGTTACGTTAGAATATTTCTTCAAAAGTAATTTAATACTAGAAACCAAGATGTTCCTTAGTAGCAGACTGATACGTGCCATAATTTCATGACATAATTAATGTAAACATTATTATTTCTTGAATAGAGGTGGAAGATCTAACTTTCTCAAAATAAACAGATATTCACAATACCAATTTCGTAATATTGACAAAAGAATTATAGTGCATTTAATTGTTTAAATATCTCTATTCTATTTACTCAGCTTTGTCATTTGCCATTAAAAGATAGATTTTATAAGAATATTATATCATTTTTCTTGTAAAAGATGGATGCTGTAAGCATGTTGAATGGCGTACTTTATTCGCGTAATATTTTATAACGAAGACAGCAAACAATTTGATGAGACTGCATGCATTTCTTTGCAAATTAAACTATCTCTTACCAAAGTATGCATATATAGTATACACAAAACACAGAAAAATATTTATGATCAACGTGTAAATAAATTTGTAAATTACATACGAACAAAGATAAAGGAAAAATGTACATAGCAGAAAAATCCGAAATAATATCTTTAACGTCTTCTAATAAAAATTGCGGAACAATTACATCTATAAAAGAAATTTCTTCTCTAAATTCATACCTTATACGAAAAGATGTATTCTATTTTTACCTATTTATTTTGTGTTAATTTTTATGTTTAAAAGATTAGAACATATTTTGTGTTATTCTCCTTGTAAATTTTTTTCTTTTTCACGCTACTAGTCAAAGAGTTTCATGCATTTCACATTTGCCATATAAGAGATAATTAATATCTCAGAAATTCAATGAACTTAACAAAAAATGAAATGAGTTCAATGTAAGGACGTAGGCACATACCCATAGGTCATGAAGGTTCCTTGAGTCTCGTCCACCTTTTCCTGTTTCACCATGCTTTGTCGCTCGAACGCCTCGAGCTCCGCGAGCTTCTGTTGCTCTTGGTTATAAGTAGCTACCACTATGGGGTTTGCGCGCACGACTTTTAGCTCGACGACGGGTTTATCGACGGTCTGCAGCTTCTCCTCGGGGATGTCGGGAGTTTTCTTCTCTTGCTTCACGTCTGTCGGCACTTTTCGATGGCCGAAGGACAGCTTGTCTTCCGGTACGAACCTCCCGCCATATTTGTGCATCGAGCTCGAGGGGTTAATATTCTTGTATGCGAGCGTCAGAGATACAGCGTCTGCCGGTACGCTCGGGTAAGTATATTGCAACGTGCGTGCATCTGGATAATATAATGATACCAAATTAATTAAAACATGTTTGATATATGTACCGCTTATTAGTTAAATCAGTTAACCTCACAATGCAAAAAGTGAAAGGAATCGATGAAGTTATACATCACACATTATTTATGCGATTATTTAGATGTCGGCAGAAATTTGAATACCTTTAATATGAAATTATACACAGATTGCATAATGCATATGAATAATATTGATTCTACATTTATTGAAATATGCTTTAAAACTAAAAGACAATGTGTCTTGTTAAGAAATGTGGGAAACTTAATGTTGTGCCGATAGGAAACATTATTTTAAATTGATAATTTGTTAAAAGAAAACCTGTTTAATTGTAAAACATGGGGATTTTTCAAGGCACTGATATAGTGCATTCTGTTACTGTACTGGTCTGATAGCAGTGATAACATATTATCGCCGTTATATTGCTTCTTGGTATCAGCCTTCGCTTTTTGCATCTCACGCCTTTATTTTTCTTAATGGAACGAAGAATGTTTGTTCTCTTAACGATTGGTTAAAATGAAGCTGCATTTAAAGTACGTGTCTTCCGTTAGGTAAAAAATTTTTTTTTTTTAATTTGGCATAGTTTAAACAAAGTTATTTTGGTTCACTAAGCTCCGTAAATGCGAATTAGAATTGATTTATGTGTGTAATAAAGTATATCAATAAAACCTAATGATTTTAGTCATTTTAGGTATAAGAATCAATAGATGCCAATTCGAACTGATACAGATATGTAATGGGTAAGAGTAATGAAATTTAGTAATCGACATATTCATTTTGAGTATAATGAACACATTAGTAGATATTAATGGAATGATCTATATGTATAATAAATAATATCAGTCAAAACTAATGATCAACAAAGTCATAATATGTACACAATACACATACCAGTACCACTCTGGGTGTCAGAATAGCATCCTTCGATGGTTCTTGATGTAGTATCTTGCACAACCTGACCACTCGCAGAATTAGACTCATCAAATATCGTTATCGTGTCCCCACTATATGATCCACCAATTCCACCCCCAACGTAGATTCCACTAGAACCACCGGCATTGCTTCCTGAGCTGGAGCCACTGAATACGCCCAAATTACCCGATGAACCAGTATATCCTCCAGTTACTGAACTCGAACTGCCATATCCTTCAAAATTAGTTACTGAACCAGAACCATCATATCCTTCAAGGATAGTTACGGAACTCGGGCCATTGTATTCTCCAATAATGGTTCTTGAATTCAACCCATCGTATCCTCCAGAACTGATTATCGAACTCGAGCTATCATACGCCCCAAGATAAGGTCCAGCGCCGCTGTTCGTACTATATCCGCTTGTTATTCCAATATTATCCGTCCCACTGAAGTCAGTGATGACAAGATTTTGCAAGTCGACGGAGTTGTAGTTGCCTATGACGTTGTTAGTATTGCTCACACTTCCGGCTTGCTGTCCGATCACATTCACATCTAGGTCGTAGGGCACATTGTTGTTGCAAGAGCATTGGATCTTGCCAGGATATGCAGGGGTTACCTTTGTGGTAGTTTGTACAATTTTGCCACTGCGCGAGTCTACTTGATTGGGATAGCACAGGTCGCCGATAGGCTGAAAGCTGTTGAAAATAGAAATTTATGGAAACATAATAAAGGTTTCTCTATTTTGTTACAGTATAGTTCACAGCAGGAAAGTCACCATTTCTATCTATAATAAATTCTATTTGATCTCTTTTTCTAATAAAGATGCTGGATATCACATTTTTGAATACTGTATATACATATATAGTAATAAGAGTTGTAACATAACAATACAACATTCTTAACAAAATGAATATGTTATTCGTATTGACTAATTGCACAAAACAAATGAGTCAAAAATATAAAAAAGCTGCATGTTTTCATGGAAAACAAGCACATGAGCTATATGAACTACTGAAGAAGTAAGAAAACGTCCATAAAAAAAAATAAAGCGATTTAAAAAATGAGTTCAGCTTTTACAGAACATACGCCACACTTTAAGAACATATTAACCCAGTATATGCCACAACCAAGTGCAAACCTAAAAAAAACACTAATTAATTAATTTCCTACAGTAAGCTAATCAAAGAAAACTCTGCTGTACAATATCGACTTTTTAATTACATAGAATTACCAACATTGGTAGTAACCAGTATTAGATTTAAAGATAAATAATAATAATAATAAAGTCCTGGTCCTGTTAGCCGATGTTTATAACATTATTCTATCACTAATCAAATTTATATTCACATTTGTATGACCAGCGCCTTAAAAACATTTTCATTTTAAAAACGTTCACATTCAATTCATATTCTCATTTGTATGAGTAGGTTCCTTGAAAAATAGGAACAAAATATATATGTAGATAAATAATAATAAAGGTTGGGAACGACCAACCACAGATTTTAAAATAACGCACAACAACGTTGATAAAAGCCCGTTTATCCAGAATCACATATAAAATACCTGGGCGCTACTTTGCTGTATCCATTCAAGGACAACAGTTGACCAAGTCCTAGGGAAGCTGTTTTCTTGCCGCATCCGCAGGCGGAAGTTGCAGTCGTGGTTGAAGGACCAGGATAGTAATGTTGATCGTGTGACTTAACCGGAGAAAGTCCGCTGGTCAAATAACCGAAAGTTCCGGATGCACTCGCGGAGCTGCTACTGCTGCTGCTGCTACCGAAAGAACCACCAAAACCGAAAATGCCTGACTTGGACGACGTGGTTTGGGCCGGACTCGAAACTCCAAATCCACCCCCGGTTTGGAGTTTTCCTGTTAAAGCACGTGCCTGTGCAGCCTCGTTGATCGTGCGAGGAGACGCGTACAATAATGGTTTAGGCAGTTTGACAGCTTTGACGAGTACCTGACTACAAGTGCAGGCATCAGTACCTGAGGACAAATGAGTCAAAGGAAAAATAGATAGTATGTTAAATCTTTTTGTAGATTTAAATAGATTAATCCTTAATGAACGAATATCGCCATATTGGCGACATTATTAATATTCTAAGAAAATCGAATGCCACAATACAGACGGCATGATGCGATATTTCAAGATATCCTAAATTTCAAGGAGTCTTAAATGTATATATTGTCAAATTTTAAGAATATTTAGAATAAATTGTAATACACATTTCTTATTATATATGAATTATGAAATAAAAATTATGAAGTTAATATTTTACTCAAAATATTTGAAAGATTTTAATCACTACGTGTAACAAAATGATTTTTTGAAGACACTTGACTCGCGTTGCACACATACGCACATTTATTTTAGTGCCATTAGCACGATGCAATAATCAGTTTTTCTATTTTATGGAGGCTCGTATTTGTTCTCAAAAGGATAAATAGTGAATATACGTTTTATTAAGTGCGAGAATAAAATCGAAAAACATAAATTATGTACATACCAGCTCCCAAACCACCGCAGGTACATTCTTGTTTGCGTGCATTGACGAGGAATGCACACGTTAATGTCGTGAGAAAAACCAGGCATAGGATCGAGAACTTCATTATTATCTCGGTGAGTGTGCTTCCCCTTGTCATTGCAATTTCTTATTGAATCCCAAATTTATACGGCGAATTGGTAGGAAAGGTTTTGCAACCGTGAAACGATTCAGGCAATTACATTGTTGTTTTGTTACCGTTTGGTCGGAAATGTTTCTTGTTGTGTCGTTTGTAATTTTTCCTTAAACTTCCTGCTTCCGAGTCGACCAGGAATTTATGACTAACCTGTAACCTTGCCATAATGCTAAGAATATAATTATTTTTTGTAAATATTGGTACTCTCATGTGCGTATTACATTTTTCTAAAACAGAGGATTTCTTATACTTTTTACTTTGTTACATTATCAATACGTGAATAGAAGACTGTTTCTATTTTAGCTACAAGAGTTACTTTCGTTAAGTATAAGAATGCATACAAATAATGTATTGGATTGTAATATGTTGAAAATGGTTTCATTTTCGTGGAAAGTGTTTTATTTTATTTGTCGTTACAGAATAACGTCCTACGTAATATACGGTGTGCCATAATTCAAATCGTTGCAGTTATATATGTAAAAGATTATTTAAAGTTGCAGATCTTCTTAAATCGATGATATTAATAGAAAAAAAATGTACGAATAATATTTTTATGAAAAATACGTTAACCTTCAAATCAGTATGTAATATTATACTTTGCAATTCACTTTTTTCTAAATATAAGATATTGTATTCTTTCTAAAATAAATCGTTATAAACATTATAAACATTTCAAAAATTGTAATTTATTGCGTCCCTAAGAGATAGGCATTGTTCTACAAAATTCAACAAGCATACATTTAACAGTTAGTTTCTATAAAGACTAAAAAGCTGGTTAAATTTTGAATTTTCTAATGTAACCGTCTAATATATTCTAGGTTGAAAAATGTGAAACTTTTGAGAAAACATAATTCACGATTGCAATATAAATTATAATTAGTTGAATATCAGTTACGATATTCCTCCAGCTATATTAAAAAAAATATAAAGTTGCAACACAACGGTTGATCATTTTTATTCAAACAAGTACAAAAGCACGTATCTTCGAATTCTGAACGTGACTAATTGTAAAACGCATACGCGCCAAACAATAATAAAAGACTCGATGGCTGCAATATTATTTCCGTGTTATTAAATCACTGTACACGAAGGTAAAGAGGAAGCGGGTAAATGTCCACTGAAGAGCAAGGATATGGATCAAGGCTACCTTGGTGTGCTTATTAAATTCAAATCTTTCAGTCTCGTGAATGCGTATAGACGTGCTAACCTCTTTGTTTATTACTATAGATTCATATTTGTATGGCAATATTCCTTTATCTTTACGGGATTAGCATTGATTGTATCGAGCCTCGACTAAATACTCCACACTGGCTAACGCCAGTTATGTCTGACATCCTAAATGCGTCACATTATTAACTTAATACTTAATACATTAAGCACCTTATTTGCAGCCTTATTGCTTGTTTCTGAACAATAAGTAGCTCAAGGAAATATATAAAACTTTATACATTTTCGTTAAATAGTATATTTTGATTAAATATTATTTCAAAGGAAGCTGTTACTGCATTGTGCAAACAGTAAGGAATACCTGAGCAGGTGCTTACCAGAAGATTTATTACTCTATAGAAAACTCAACCAAAGGGTGACCAGCTGATGAGCTGGTCATATAACCATAAAATATCCAATGGACGAATACTTGCTCAGGTGAAAATTAATTAGACCGCAGAAAAACTCCCAAGTGAAGGTAGTCGAAAATCATATAACGCTACTTACACTCCGAGTCTTGTTTGGGATAGCAGTAGGCTAGCAGCAGCTCAGAAACGCGCTCAATGTATTAACACGTACAGGGTGCAGTAGAATCGTCAAACAAAATCATACCAAATTTTGCAATAATTCATCGAGTAGTTTGGATTTGGCAGCCATTTGAGTAAAACGTGTTGCGTGGTTTTCGTTAAGATGGCAAAGAACAGTATCGTTCAGCAGTTTGCTCGTTTTTGAATGGCAAAATGTGTGAGGAGATAAAAGCGAAGTTGAATGTTATTTATGGAGATCATTCACCATCTATGCTCGCAGTTAGATATCGGTTTGATAGATTCAAACGTGGTCGAATATCTATTTTTTATAAGAAGCGCCCAGGACGTGATGTTCACTAATCGACGAACGAAAGTGCAGGAAGTGACAGAGACCATAGTTGTGTCGACGTGAACGGCGTTTAATATTTTATATGACAAATTAACAATGAAAACGTTGTCCGCCGTGATTGTTCACGGTGGAGAACAAACGGATACGGTTGTCAATTCTGAAGCTGTGTTTGGGTCAATTTAAGTAAGATGCAAAGAACTTTTTACTTCGAGTTGTCTGCGACGAATGAAATTTACATTTTGTGCGGTACACATATCACTATATGCAATAACATGACTTTAAGTCATTACATTTTGTAAATATTTCAAATAGTAACGAGCCATTTTTTGCAATACCCTGGAAACAGTATTTTCGTTCCACTTATACATATTAACTTTATTGTCGTGGAAATTATGAAATCCCTCGTTTAAAACATATTACGCCACTTATATAGTACATATTTTATCACCTCTCTATGGACTTACACCACTTTCATAATGAATGGCTACGCAATTTGTTTTATCAGCCAATTTTAAATTGAACAAAGCATTTGTATTTCTTAAAATATTAAATACTAACTAGTTATAAATAAAAAGTTTACACCAAATTAAGGATAAACTGTGTGATATCTTATTTTAAAAAATGGGCTTACACCGCTTTCAAAATAAACAGTCTATATATGTTCTGTTTTTTGAAGAAAAAAAAAAATTAACAAATGAACTTAGGTTACTTCCACAATTAAACGGCGCATATATTAAAAGCTGTTACTTTTGTACATGTGTATGTGTATCATATACTGAAAACTGTTATTAAAAGCTAGCTACTTCTTACAGGTATGGACCTCGCTAGTCAGTAATGCATACCACATAAATATATCTATCGACCCTCCTTTGAGCGTGATAAGCAAATTCCTTCACGTAAGATGTATGAAGTACTTCCGGTAGTTCGCAATTTATTTTAGTTCTTCAAAATGTATACTTTCCCAAAAGAAACTGACGAGAATAATGATTCTTAAAGCGTTCTTGATAGATGTTTTCGAAGATCATGCATATAAATTTATATTAATCACAAATAATAAAAATAGTTCTTTAAAAGATTATTGATTTTTGATACCATCACGCAGAAAGTAAAAATTTTTTGATGGTGTTAAGTTATTTTTTTTGCAATTATTTCTTCGATAATTGTAAATAACATTATATTTAGTCTATGAATGTTTACCTATTCTTTTATAGTATTAAATACTTATGCCTATCTCAAAAATAGTAAATCATTGTATTTTGTTACATACCGATGTTTTCCTTCATTGATGACATCTATTGTTTATACTAAATTCAATAGTATGTTCGCAGTGTTTTTTTTGTTGCACGTTTATATATTTTTTGGTGTAATTTCTTTTATTGATAAGGAAAAGTAATATATGTAGCTCTGTATTATATATTGTTTTCCGTGCAAATTTCATAAACAAATATCAACAATGTCTACATATTGTAAAGAAATGAAAAATATTCTAAGAAGTAAAATTCTAGATTGGCAGACAATAACAATTTTCTCTTATCAAAATGTCTTTTAAGCCTTATTAAGATTTCGAGTGGAAAAGTATTCAATATGTTCAACATCAATGATCATTCATCTATGATTGAGAATATAGAATATAACAATTAATACCTCTATCTTAATATTTTTTAAATTCTTAAAAATCATCACAACCATTATCCTTCGACGATGAAAATATTGAAACTACGTCGATGTTTCTTTTAGCAGATTGAACACATATTTCACTCGGCAAAGTGCTCTTATATATATGTACCTACATCTCGTAAAACCGCGCTTTTAATTTTATGAGCAACAAAATTTACTACGGAATTGAGTCGACTCACTGCAAGGTACGTATTATTTTTTTGCGAGGCTCAAGTTCTTCATACAAGGTTATCCAATAATTTCGCGAAATGCAAATGAAAAAACGAATTTATAGTTGTAAAAATGACTTTAAAAGTTAAACACTTTAAACTAAAGTTTTACACTACAGACTTTAAGTCAAAAAGTTAAACTAAAAGTGAAAGACCTTAAATTAAAAAGATGTTAAAGGTTAAAAAACGCTCCAAATGTTGCTGAAAAAGTCGTGTTTGTATATGTTTTTGTTGCATGCGACACCTGCTGTGCACACAGCTTTTTAAAACGCAAAAATTTATTTAAAATATTGCAAAGAAATATTGAAATTTCTGTTGAGTTACTTGTGAAGCATTAAGTATTAAAATTTCATGAAAGTTTTAGCTTTACTGTTGTCGATTGCACAGTACTACGCAAACTAATTGATCATTCTAGTAGCTGGGTATAAAGTTCATTATTATACTGTTTTTTCCTTCAAATGACTGTTTCTAACGAGCTCATTAAAATTAGGCAGGGCGATAGGTCTGGTCTATGCCTATAGTAAATATTACTGCAATCATGATTGTTGATAATAATGATACACATAAATAAGTAGAAAAACATAATCCACACGAAGCATAATTACAGAATGTGGCTTATTTTTTGCAGTTTTGCTTCAACTTTTTGCATGCATTTTTTTTATTACTAGCCAAATATATAGGACTTTAATTACAGTTATATTCTTGAGATATTCACTTATCATAATTAATTTTATCAAGATTAAATAGAGCCATGATTGAGGATCAGTCTATATAAGGAGCAGGAGGGTAAGTGATAAAGAATAATGTTGCTACAGATTTTTAATGCTTTATTAGACTCGTCCTATTTCCATTTTATATTTATGATTGGATTGCAACGTCGTTTTTTACGAAATGAATTTGATTGTAGTCCCAGAGGTTCATTCTGATCAGGAAAAACATTGACGATAAATGCCAGATTGGTGATGATATTTCCCACCTTTGTCCTTTCTCCGTTGTATTTCACGTTTCCATTCATAAGGCCCAGACGTATGCAGTTTATGTTCTAAAAATGATAGATACATACTTTATACATTGAATTAATATGAATATTACATTGAATTACGTAATTAATATATGAATACCAATTTATGCTATCGGAGTTTCAATGGAAAAATATAATTGTGTTTTTTCAAGTTGTATTTTTAAAATATTATTTCTGAAAAGATAACGATATGTATAGTATTCGGAAGATTTATCTCCCTTCTTTTCTATTGCTTTAATACATTAAATATTGAATAAAAACAGATCGTACTTGCAAGGAAATTTACGAACGAATTTTCAAGAATTTATATATTTTTTCATCAATTTAGTTTTTTTTGCAGTAGCGACTCGATCTTTTTTTCTTAAATTTCAAAAATTCCCAAAAGTAGAAGCAAGTTTTATATCAAGCAGTTTTACGGATTTTAACATAAAGTGATACAGTCCATTATTTTAAAAAATTGAAGTCTAATAATTCTAGTTTTTATCAATCACTTAAAGTAATTGTCATAAAAAAATGTAATAAATTTTAGGATAAAATGCAACATTATTGTTATTTGTCACGTGTGAATTTCTGAACTTTTATATACATATAGTAGCATTGCAAGCATAATCATTAGCTAGAATATAGGTAAGGTAAATAGACAGATAATAATCATGTATGTCAGCAAAACATCAAATGTACATACAAATTGAAGGATTAACGCGTAACAATGAGTCTTCTTCATCATCAAACGTATAGATAAAACAGTAACAGAGTGTTAGAGCGAAAACAAGCAAAAATAAGAACATACCTGCACAGCAAAAAGGAAGAATACCACGAAGACGAGTTTCATGATATCGTTTTTCTTTGATGTCAGCTGAACGATTTCCGACGCTGTCACCCGTTTCTCGTGCACCTTTTGCCCAGTGACAAATACGTTTTGTCATTCCTTGCCGCGCGATTACCAACGCCGACCCACGTTAAAAATACACAATTGGCACTTCCTGGTAGAAATCTTCATTGACTTTTACAAAACATAATTTGTTTAAAAAGTTATGTAAGAGAGATTATCTCTTTAAGAAATCAAATTTCTTTTTTTACTTATCTTACTGCACCTAATAAATTGCAAGCAATTAAATAAAGGAATAAATAAACCACGGAGGTTTTTCTTGACCTTATAAAAATGAAATTATTTAACGTATGAAAAGAATATCATTTTTTCTACCTGATTGATGTTGAACATTTTCGTGTGTAGACATGTATACATTAATTGCTTTCTTTGGTTTTACACTCGATAAATACAAAAATACCAAGGAGAAGTAATTATTTAAAAAAGTGTTCAGAAAATGATGGACTCTTGACAGATCTTCTTTTTCGTAATTAAGTATATACGATAATCAGTATAATATGAAACTCGTTTTCTGCCACAAAAAAGATTTGGGCATATTTTTCAGTTTCCAGTCAATAGACATAAAAGTATCAAACGAAGTAGAAACATAAAAATCGAATTAGTTATAAAAAAGGAAGATGACCATAACGACGGTTTTTCTTATTCTTTTTTCATCCTTTCCCCATTTTTATATAAACGTTTCAAGTCAAAGATACAGTCCTCCTTAGATGGTTTGTTAATAAAAATAATGCTATGTTATTATCATCGTACCCGGCAAATTAAATTTCATATTCTGCTGTAACTACATTATGAATCTAATAAAGTTTACTAATTCGTATAGTTTGTTATACAAATCACCAATGATTTACTTCACCTTATACTGTATATTTCAGACTGCCACATTACTTCCCCCTATACTACGGAACATATGACCGAATTCTTATAAAACGTTTGTTGGATATACACTGTACTTTGATTAAGACATTCATGAATTACTTCGATATCACCGACATTTTCATCGACACTATTTTCTCAGTACTGACAAAGTATTTCCCAACATGGTACTTACTTGTATTATTTCGCTATTCTTAATATGCAGATAATACAACTCCAAGCGGGAGAAACATGTGTCGTGCACAATATAAGTATACAGCGCAGCTAAATGTCTAAAACACTCTCAATGAATGGAATGTCGGGTAAACGTTTGTCGGTGATCGTAATGTGCAGATATATCACCGTGTTGGACAAAGTTATAGAAAAAGCAGGGATGAAAAAAAAATGTCGGTAAAGCGTTTGTTGATCACTTCAAGGTGATCTAACATTCAGACAAACATCAGTGGAATACGTCCACGATTCTTCCTTGAAAGTGTCCATTTCTTTCAAATGCCAGTTTTACGAGTATTTCATTTATTGAAGAAGTCCGAAGCCCTCTGCCTTTGTGGAGGCAAGTTCAGTAAATTGTCTGTTAGTACAGGACCTTGTGGTCTTGTATTATCCTGCACCTCAGGTTCGCATGACGCACGTTTAGAGGGAGTGTTGATTCGTGGAGTGCTCGGAGTTCTGATTCCAATGGAAGGTGTTCTTAATAAGGACGTCCTTCTTGGCGTGGGACTGCTCGCAAAACGTAGTTTCTGCGTGGCCAATCTTCGAGCTGCGGGGGACATGGTATTCAGACGATCCATAGTCGAACGTGGTGATGGTCTGTAATATCACGCAATGTTACATTAACAATTATTAAGGGATTATTTAAGTATAGTAATTTGTATAATATTCTGGAGTGAATTAAGAGGTATACTAAGTTGCAGGAGCGAGAAAAAGCAAAAGAGAAGATGGTATCAAAAAAGTACAGTCGTTGATCGAAAGAAATTCAATAATATAAAAATGCACAGATAATGATTTATGATAAAATTTAATTTTTCGTGCAAATACAAACAGTTGCAAAGTTTTAAGTAACAATGTGCGGAACTGTTAGAAAACATGTATACAATTTTGTTTTATACTGGAACCTGTCATAGGGGAAAGATCAGTTTGTAATGTACTGAATTTCACAAAGATACTTACGTTGCCAAGGATTTTCTGGCTGCTTCCAGGGCTTTATTCTTCCTATCTCTATGTCTCTCTCCAGCCTTTTCCGCGAGTTGTAGAGCAAGCTGCTCTCTCTTTGGAGGTTCAGCCATTCTAAACGAAGGTCCTTGACTGGTTCTTAACAGTGGTGTGTCGCTGCCATCCAGACGGAATGGTGTACCTTCTATATGTCCCCAAGTCATGAGTGGACTTTCACATTCACCAGGCCTTGGACTTGGTGTTGCCACAAAACTAAATCCATTCACCCTAGGAGTTGCATTTCGAACAACTTCTTTACCATCAACACCAATTTTGCCATCATTGGCCTTTGATTGACTCTTGGCTAGTTCATTGATTGTTTCCTTATTTTGTTGCTCGTTAAATGGATTTGTTCTGAGTCTGGTATTTTCATGCATCACTGATTGCCTCCTTTTGGCCATATCTATTCTCTCATCCGGCGTTAACTCCACACCATCAGGAACGTACATAATAAAATTCCTATTTTTATAACTCCAGGTGTCTAGCATCGCAGGCCTTGAATCTTTATCCTCAATGGCTATGGGGCGATCCGAGTTATTCTCGATAGCCAGTACCTTAGATTTTTCCTCAGGTTCATATAACCAAGTGAATTTAAGTCTACGTTTTTTCTCTGCTTCCACCATCATTTCCTCAAAACTCGCATTGTCCTCGCTCGTGTACGCACTTAAATAATCATCTAAACCTGCTTTGTTCTCCGCAGGAGCATCCTTTGTCTTGACATTCTCCGTTACATTTTTTGGAGTTTTGTCTGTCGCAAACTGTTCATCCTCCGATTCTTCTTTGCGCAAAGGAGTCTCGAAGGTGGCCGGGCTAAATGGCCTTTCTGTAGCTGGCCGGCCGGAACTATATTTTTCATAGAGCTCCCTCATTCTCTTAACATCATTTTGTTCAAGCGCATCCAGATACTGATTTTGAGCTTGCAGTTTGTCAAGGTGTGGAAAGAAATCTCTTTGTATGATCTCTCCCATGGTTTTTATGTAAGTGTCTTCATCGAGAATCTTAGGCTGAAACTTCTTGCATTTTTTAACGACCCCTATCGGCTTTTTAAATATAGTCAGGTCTTTTATATTTCTAGCAGCTTCTAGGGCTTGTAAACCTGGAGTGTCCATGGTTAACACTGTGGAAACGAAAAATACTAAACTTTCAATGTGGACAAAAAATACCAAAGTAAATGGACAGTTAACGAAAAAACTACATTATTAATAATGTTATTTTAGAATTTATACACGTAGCACATACCTTTTTAGTGTATTTCTTTTTCTTGAAAGTGAGGTTAGAAGAAAGAACGTTTTGTGAATGATGATAGAACTGTGATACTTCTCATATTTCAGTTCGACGGGAGAACTATTTCATCAATATTTTTTATACTTTCTCGCTGTCACCGCGTTATTCCGTCGTAAACATTGGCCGCGGCTTTGATCACGACCATTTCAAGCAGCGCTAGTGTCTAAGTTGGTAACGAAATCTGATTCTTTGAACTGGCGGTGGATAACACGGAATTCGAATGACGCAAATGAAGAGTGGCGCCATCCTTCACAGAATCGGAAATTACGA
Organism: Ampulex compressa; assembly: GCA_038496175.1. Classification (NCBI taxonomy): domain Eukaryota; kingdom Metazoa; phylum Arthropoda; class Insecta; order Hymenoptera; family Ampulicidae; genus Ampulex; species Ampulex compressa. Next base: position 144,926 of record JBCFXI010000125.1, on the reverse strand, counting down.
GTCTTGGTTTCATTTAATTTTCAGCACCGATTGCTAAGGTCATTTGATCTAGGACTTACTGTTTTAAAGAACATTATACTAATTAAAGTATACATTGCATTATACTAATTAGAATAATGTACTAAGAAGTACATAGAAATTAACGGTTGAATTCAATTATTGATCTTAGAAAAAAAAACTGGACGTGTTACTCATCACGCCATCATAGCTTTTGATGAGAAGGCTGTTTCTCCGATTTTCAGCCCCAACTGCTAAGGCCTATGTAGGATCTTTGATTTCAAATTGGATTTCAAATCACTGGAGCTACTATGTACTTTTCACGTGGACATTAACACAAAGACGATTAACGTTATGTGATATAATTTAGTCTAATATCGCCTAGGCCAAAGTCAAAACGAAGTGGGCGACTTTCACACGTTTGATTTATTACCTGTTTCTTTTCAAATCTAATCCAATCTACTAAAAAGTATTTCAATTTAAATAAATTCTAATTAAAAAATCTTTTAAATTTAAATAAAAATGTTTAGTTTGTTTATGTACCATATGCAACAACCTACAGTCTTTACTTTGAATATATCTTTTAACTTATCAGCGTTACATGAAAGTAGAAGAGATATGCGAAAATAATTAAACTATTTTTCATTATATCTACATTAGTACATATGTATCCAAAGGCAAATAATACTTCATATGTAAGTGATTTGTGGATACGAAAAGAAACTTTTTCAGTATAATACATCCTCGTTTCACGTGTTAATTCTCCTATCTTTGGCATTTTTTTGCTTAATACTTAATTTTACAATGCAATAACAGGTCAATCAAGCCTATTGTGTTATTAATCGATACCGTGCACTTGCAGTTGGAGCATAGATTTTATTAAATAATACCTATATTATTTTCGGCTTTGTAGCAAACATTTTGTTTTCAACTGATTTAAGATAGATCGTTATAAATAAAAGCTCGCGCCATTGGTGCGGGTATCATTGCGGGTCTATGCACTGTGATTATAATGAATAAATAAATCGAGCACATAGCAATGAATACTGACTATTGAACATTAGCTCTAACATACATATCCATTACTCGATAGAGATATAAAAGCGATACAACAAAATATCCAGTTAATTTGCACGTTCAATGTTAACCTTTACGCAGAATATTAGATTATAATCCATTATACATTCATTATCCTATCTCAATAAAGGCGTCAAAATGCTTAATACAATCAACTGCACTTCTACATTTAACCCATTACATCTCAAAGCCAAGTGTAAACCTAAATAATGCACTAATTAATTCGTTTCCTAGAGTAAGCTAATTAGAGAAAAAATATTTTTACTCAGCCTAACTTATGGCAATCGGTACAACACTCGATTACAACGATCAAAACTAAAAGTTCCACTGCTTAGGTGCAAACAACAAAAAAAACAAGCCTCCAAAAAAAAAAAAAAGACAACGGTGAATAATGGGTTAATATTACTCTGCATAATACACGTCACTATATCTCATTAAAGGTGTAAAGGTCATTGAAAAAAAAGTGACAAACCAATTTGCACGTGTGATAACATGCAAATCCGCAACGCGGCATTCGGTCCTCGTGAGGAGACGGCCCTGGCTTGGCCACTAGTCGAAGTGATATTTTGGTCCAGCCAGGATAGTGGGATGGGATATGATCGCCTTCTCGTATTGCCTCGTGAGCCAGTCGGCGGAGGGCGGGTAGGCGGGGCGAGAGGGGCGAGCGCGGCAGAAGGGTGGGGGAAGAGGCGCTCGAAAGCAGCCGCACGGCAAGCAAAGCGATCCGCAACAGCGAGGTGTTGGAGCGACACGATGACAGACATATGAGGATTCCAGCGGCGAGATAGGATATGCGTGCCGACTACATAGCGGCGGAAACCTTAACCTCTACCCATCGCGCCCCTTGATTTTTCTGCATGACACCCAGCCTGCTCGGAATACACCTTGAACGGTGGGTTCTGGGCTTAACGATCGGAGCGATAAGTGCTGAAAATTGTGCAGGATTAATCTTCTTAACGGATTGGCTACTACGCAACAAAAAAATAGCTTTAACACGTCTCCTGCAGGGTGCATCCTTTTTGGTACACCTTGAACATTTATCGTTCGGATCATATCTCATATATTCGCTTGGAAATGGAGAATTGTAGAATATTTCATGAGCGATCGTTTATTAAGAGAATCGTTAGCCGATGTGTAAATGTCGCGTATACTGAAGCCTATGAAATTGTGCGTTGTTACCATCAGTATTATACGCCATATAACAATAATACAGCACGATTAATCTTGAAGAAGAGAGATACGTGTTACTCTTGTGATTTGAACGGTAAGTCATGGAAAATTGATATGCTAAGAAACGTGCCAATGGATAGATTATCATGTAAAATGAAAATACGTAACAGTAAAAAATCGTTACCGGTTACTTATCAGGTTGGGTTTTAAAAAATTCCAACAGCAATCCCGCTTGACTCGTTAAATTTTTTCTTGTCGAGTATATGCATATACATGGTTCTCAATGTCTTATTCATTTAATCGTTCGAGTGTAATGCAGATCATACCGTTTCGAATATCTTTTTATCATAAAACTTGGTGTGCTATTCATCTAACAGTCCTCAGCTACGTAACACAGTTTCTTTCTAGTGTATGATGATATCATAAATCCTATTCAAGTTTCTCTGTATCTATAAAGGAAAGAAAATAAACAGGGCAATCCGCAAGAATATGCGCTGAAAACCTTGGACGTGAGAATGAAAGAACACTACTCTTAACACTGTACAACTTTCAATAGCAGAATATAAAATATGCACCCAAATCGTCGATTAGCCGAATCGTTTTAAATTTGTATATAATTTAGGTTATACGCCATAACGATGTTATGATTATTTGTCCTTATACTATAGAATAATAGTATTACAACAATGTAATACGTAGACATGGCTACGATATAGGTAACGTTTTACATAAATACCAATGTTTCTTTCCCTATTAATTTTTTATTTTTTATAAATGTTATGTTGGATTGTATCGTGCATCTGTCGTGTCGTCGCGTATATATTAGCCGTATATATTCGAATGAAAAAATTCACGAATCAGCCAGCTCTGGCTGACGCTTTATTTTTATCTATTAACGCGCCAATGTAAAAGTCATTTTCAATTTGATGATGCCTAACCTAAAGCTTTTGTACGAATAAATACCCTGTTAATTTCTGTCATATCACCATTTTTTTTAATGAATGTTAATAATCAGTATTTTACCGTTAATCACCATTTGTACCTTAACTACTTGGATGTATAAAAAGACTTTTATCTCTCTTTCTATTTGATTCGCCACGAGCATCAACATATTTCTCTTTATTTCAATTATTATCTAAAACTTAGGCATCAATGCGTCCATCTTTTTTTTTCTAATTATTCTTATCAATTTACAGTTTGTAAATCTACTTATCTTGAACTTTGATATTCTTATAAATATTGATCGTAATGACGTAGTGATTTCAATAAATTGAAGCGTAAGGTTCTAATTGTAAACTTTTAATCGTAAGCTTCGATAAAGTTAAGTTTAAATCGCTGGAGTTTTATAATCGGCCATATCCTAATTTATCTACATTCTATTCATCTATTTACCGTTACAATCAATGCGGTCTTGCGATGAAAACAGTCGTGCTTTCTTGAATTTCTAAAGAGTTGCGACTGAAATAAATCAGAGGATAAGATTTAGATTGTGAAGCTTTGCTCGTAAGTTTGGATGGAGTTGAAATTTAAACCACCGGGCTTTTATAGAGCACGTGGCACTGTCAACTGCCTTAGAGAGCGAATCGACGGAAATCGTCCCCTCTATTTACGAACTAAGGTAAACTTCTTTTAGGTCCCATGGCTGACGGTCAGTGTCTGTCTTCGCGCACCCGGCTTGCTTGGACAGTTTTCACGGTGCCGACGGATATGTCCGCCTGCCTCTACCGTTTTTTCATGCTCCATCTATGCAGATTTCTAGCGCAAATTTGTGTATTATAAATCGTGCCCTTCCTCCAAATCGCTACCAGTGCAAATAATACAATGCGAAGTGCGTGTAATTTGGTGTAAAAATACTTATAAGCTTAATGTGAACACATTGTATAGTGATTTTATGACATTTTATTTCGACATTGTTTAGTGTTATTTTTATGACCTTCTATTTCCAATATAAACGCAGTGATGCAAATTATATGCTCCAAAATTCCCTTCTTTGCATATCAAGTTTTTCTATAAAAATATATATTCAAAAAAAATTTTTTAAATACTTGTTTATATGAAATACTTATTTAATAGCAAAGTCCAATTCATTAAATATATATTTTATAGAATTTTTAATTAGATACATGGTATACTTGTATATCAAGACATTACTATTTTTGTTGCGCCGAATTCTATGTGCTGCGTAAGCTTTTTATTGCTATACGTGTTTTTTGCGAATTCATTGATGTTGTATTGTCCTTATAACGTTTTATTAGAATATCTTATTTAGCAGGTTGATTATACAGATTAAACAGGAGTGCCTGAATTTGATTACAATGATTTTAAGGACGTGACATACCTTTGCTGGCGCGCACATATCCAGAAATTGAATGATATTTTACCACAAAATTGGCTTTCTGCTAGCGACATCTATCGTATTTTTATTTGTTCTTTAATGTCCATCAATTTCAAAAATTGAAAAATAAATAAAATGTAACATAGATTTGCATTACAACTATCATTAGAAATTGAATATGTTTAAGCATTTTTTTATCCACCAAACTTTGCTTTGAGAATTTCATGGAATCTGGTTAATCTCTTTACGTGGTTCTTTTCTTATGTTAGAGCAATTTTTTGTTGTAACAAATCCTATTTTTTATTATGCATTAATGCAAATAATATTGAATAGGAAGGAAACGAGAGAATAATCGAGAAAATTCTTGATATTAAGAGATTTTTCAAATTTAATGAAGTTACGCTTTTGGGCAAATTATAATATTTTCGATACATTTTTCCCATATAATCATACAAGAATCATTTCTCCTCTCGTGTCGTTATTAAAGTTATAAGCATTTACAGTTGTGAACATTCAGGCAATCCGTATATTTGTATACACTTTGCCTGAAGCCATTCCACACTAGAATTAATGTAATGTTGATTTAATTTTATATTACATTTCAAATATTTTTTTTTCGCACCAACATGTATTCAAAATGCATACCTAATCGGTTATATGACAAATGCTTAAATATTTACAATTTTTAATATTAAATTAATATTAAATCAATTTTGAAAAGCTGAAATTAATATGCTATAACATAAAAACTCCTATTTTTTATTACAGATCGAAAAAATCCTTCAATACATTTAAAACGTAGCAAAACATTATGTGTAGCGAAACAAGATTTCTTTTATAGTTTATTTTCTTATCCATAAATAAATAATTCGTTATTATTAATTTGTGATATCAATGGAACACTTTACAAATATAGTATTCTTGATTGATTTATTATTTTATTTTCCAAATACTACAATATTGTGGAACAATATAAAGGAGGTTTTATAACAAATCACAGGGTTTTCTAGGTCCTCAAATACTTCCGGACCATTTGCCGTTTTCGTGCTGGCAGAAACTTGAATTTACAAGGAAATCCAAATTTAAATCATATTTGTCCCAGGCGACTGCACGTCGTGTAATTAAGGAAGATATGTCGACCGCACGGAATTAGGTTTCTACCATTTTGTTATTTCTAATAAGGTTGAAGGGACAATAAGTATAAGGCTTGTTCTTTTTCAAAGTAACTTATTGCATTTGTCCTTTTTTATGCCAAATTGACAGTTTTTTACTCAATGGTCCTGATTTTATTTTGAATTTATATTTACCTTGCTTATCTTCACTTCGGTAATATTTTTGATATTACATTAATTATTATATCATTACCACTTTTTACGTTTCATATTTTATTATTCATATCACCAGTATTGATTATAAAATTATATTATATAAATATGATGTATGGTAAGAGAGATAGACTTCTAAAGGTAGGTTATGCTATTATATGAAATGAAATTTTAATTCTACAAAATACGTCAGAGAAGAGAAACACTTCTATTTCTTAATGTCTCTCTTCTATGCTAGTTGGAAATAATGATTAATAAACACATAGAACGTAAATAAAGAAAAATCTAATTGCTAAACAAAATGAGTGTACAGAATATATTGTATTATAAAACATAAATCGATGGAATAGAGTTTCATATTAGCATACCGATTTTAATTGTTAATAAAGATTGGTATGGTTAGGTTTAATAATTTATAATTCACGCTTACTTTTCACTAACATTATGTACATTTATCTTTCGAAATTTTTCAAATTTTTTCATCCGGATTGTATCGATCATTATAATTAAAAAAATCTCAGATATTCTCCAGATAAATTATTAGGTATATGTACTAGTTTTGTATAAAACTGATTATACTTTTCTTTATTATCTTTAATCAATAAAATGGCAATTTATTTTACACAAACTTCATACAAGCTTTTTCTCTTATAATAACACTGTATTATACTAATGTCTAAATTACATTACGCTTAGAGGATTAAAACTTAAATGAGACTCGGATTATTTATAGTCACAGAAGACAAAAGTCAAGGGTTGTCATTTAAACGCGCTTTTCTCTTTCCTTTTATAATATAACATTGTTGAAATCTCGTTATTAAAGCCAGAACATTAAAACCTCAGAGGTAAACTTCAGAAGAGGAATTAGAAGGTGTTAATTATATTCCCTCCTCTCTTATAATATGAATTCATATATGATTCGAGATGAAACAATGACCGAAACCTCAAGACCTATAAAACAAACTTGTATTATAAAAAACTAAAAAAAATCCAGAAAGAGAAATCAAGGGTTGCGAATTATTATTGGAACCGAGAAAGAATGTCGCTTTTTATTCTTATGCGGTATCCATCTGCCCTCTCTCCACACCATCCCGATTTTTTGAGGATTCTCTCGAACACTCATGAGTATCTGGAATTGTTCGAAATTTTTCCAATCGATAAACATCACCGTCGTCCACTTGTCTAGGTCTTTCACTTCCAGGTCTATTTCTCAAATAAAAATTTCATGAATCATCTTTGACACTTGCAAACATCAAAATAATCGCCAAGTACGGCACAAATGTTTCTAGCGCCAGTTATCACAGTCTCTTTTTTCAAAACACGATAAAATTACAAATTTCGAATGAATTCTTCACTCGATAAAAATGAATCCACTCTAATTCGGGACACAAAATTCTAATCTCACACATCGCCATACATTCCCGACAAAAATAAAGTCGCCGAAATGACACAAAACCCATCTTCAAAACGCAACTAATCTCCTCGAAACCGGTCAAAGAATAAAACCACATTCTTTTCCTCTCAATATATCACCTCTTATCTTTTACCTTATAAAACGATCGATCCTACAAAACTCCAAACTCGATGAATCATTGAAATCCAGGGGGAAAAACTGGGATTATAAAGATTCACGTAGAATTCGAAGGCGGAAATCGGGGTTCGTGCGTGGCAGCACGCCTTTTCGTTATGAGGAGGAAGAAGGAGCAGGAGAAATAGACGAAGAGGAAGGTTGCGGACGTAAAGCGTAAACATTCGAGGTGCGATTTGACGTGTGCTCCGGCCATCCGAGACGCATCTTGCCCGCCGGGCGTACGCTTTAAGAATCCCGAAGAAGCTCGCAGGGCGATGGCTGGAATCTGTAAATCTGTCATTGCGGCCATATTCGTGCGCCCGGGTACCGCAGGATATGAACTTCTGCCCGTCGTATGTGACCGTCTTACGGGCACTTTAGATCTGCCTCGTCTGATTTCTCCCCGTGGCAAACGTTTGCATCGGAGCGAGAGTTTCTCTCTCGAAATACCACCTGCCTCTCTCCGCCCTTTCCTTTTTTTCCGCCCTCCGTCGAAAAATCTAAGCGAGAGGAGGAAAAAACGGCAGCAGAAGGGGGTGATTAAAATAATCTGTCGTCGCGTAAATCCCTGCCGCCATATATGAGAAACCGTCGCCATTTGTAATTGTAATTGAGATATTTGAGCCGCTTATTTTGAAAGTGACCTCAGTCCATTTATATACAAATCGGGATATTTAAGAGTTCGCGTTTCGATGAAATCGAAGATATACGTGTAGGATATTTATGTTTTACAGCGCTTAAGTGTATATATGAGAGGTGAATTTAAGATTCTTATTAAGATAATGGCGATTATTAAGCGGATCGTGTGTGTTTTCTTGCGACAAAGGGAGTTATGCTGATTTTACAATTAACAACTAGATTTGTTGTAGAATTTGAAAGAGTCCGAGTCCATTGGACATCATTTAAAATGCTTCAAATTGAAAAACGATGATCAATTTATTTTATATTTCTTTGTAACATTTCAAAAACACAATTTATGCAAATCAGGTAATCTAAATATATAAATTACCTAACAATTTACTGCTCATCTACATTTTGTATATATGGGGAGGGTTTGAAAAGTTCTGGTGCTCCTGTGGTGTACATCGTAACGAGTCTATCCTGTCCTTATATTTCACTGCTGTAATTTATCTTATATTTTTATAAAGTGGCGTCAATACAATACTTTCGAATTTTCTTAGTCTAACTCGACGTGGTAATAAATCCAGAATTTCAAACTTTGTATTCTCATTACTTGATACCTTATAGAAAACTTTACATGGTTTATTTCTCAAGAAACACATATAGAATATATTCAATCAATTTATTGTTTCTCGGTTAGAATTCTTTACCCTTTTAAAAACCGCGTTCTCCAAAAATCTTGTTGATATCGAATGATCTTTTTTCATTTTATTTCGAATGGAGTTATTCTTTTGCGACTCTTTTTGATAGCTTTATAATAATCTTTGGTGCAAACGGTATGTTAATTAATAATAACTAATTAAAATGACTCACAACACTACCTATTTACAAAATCCACGCTTTCGGACATCACCAACAATGTATTGAACTTAGAACACTGTCAAAGTAATGTTTACAATTATTGAAGTAACTGCGCGAAATCATGTGTCTAAAATTATCCTCTCATCTGAATATACTTAATTGCAAGATGTTGTTTATGACAACTAACTTAATGTTGTACACGTTACTATAGTTAGTGAAAAATAACTGACAAACGGACATAGGCCACTTTCAAAATAAACGGCTTATTTATTTTCAGGAACTTTCGAGCCGCTAGAAGAGCATTGCTGTATCGAAGGGAAAAAAGTGTTTATGGTGTAAGAACCTTCTACGGGAATAAGGACTTTCCCATGCTAAGGCATCGCTTGTGTTTTCTTTTCGACCGGGGAGACGCTGATTTATTCCATTCTCCATTGCCGCGATACTCGACAAATCTGCTTCTTGTATAATGATCGCTGGCAAGTATTTCGTCAAATCGTTTGTTATTTCACCAAAGAATACTTGCTTGCTTCGAGACAATGGGCAGAATCTTACGTGGGAATGTAATTGAATAAAGACATAAACGATAAAACGCAACCAATGAATACAAAAAGTTAAAAGACTGTAAGTATTTTGAAGTTATGAATATAATGATTGACATAACCAATTGGATGGATACTAAAAAATTCCAAACGAAGATCTGCATTCCCTAACTATTCTTTGTCGCAAAATCCGAGCAAGAGTTCCAAACTTTAAAGAGGCATAATTTCTCCAAATATTCTAAAATGCACATTTACACAAACCAATATTTAAGTGGAATCTTACTTCGTCACTACTAGGCTGTTCAATAAGTTCGCGGTGCGCCGTTTATTCGTCGATTGAGCTGTTCAGTGCACACATCGATTAAATTCACTTTTTGAAAAATCTTAAATTTAAGTGTCAAAGCACTTGGTATAGTCATAACTTTTTATATTTATAATAACTTTCCTGAGTAATAAAGATTAACACCATTAAACGGCAAAATTTTGTTGGCCATTGAATAATAAGTAATTTATTTCAGAAGTCATTTTGATTTTTTTTGGCTATTCTTTCTTATTAATTTTATATGCCGTTAGATGAAAGCTATATCTGTATTTATACATTCTACATTATATATTTGAATTTATATTATAATAGGAATTTTAAAAAACAATATACATTATTTCATCGCGTTTCTCAACTTTTTGTTTTATGGAGTTAATCGATGTGTGCCCTGAACGGCTCAATTGTAGAACTAAAACTTCGACGTCATTTTAACATTTCATGTTTCATAAGAAACTCAACCAAAATTTAAATATTTCTTTGCAACATTTTAAATAATGTTTTTGGTTTTAAAAAGTTGTGTACACCGTTCCGGTGCCGCATTCGCTAAGAATGTAACAAAAACACATTCGAATACGACTTTGCCAGCAACATTTAGAGCGTTTTTCAACTTTTAAAGTCTTCGTGTTTGAAAGTCCTTAGTTTTTAGTTGAACTTTTTACTTTAAAGTCTTTAGTTTAAAACTTCAGTTTAGTCTTCAACCTTTAAAGTCATTTACACAACTATAAATTCGATTCATGATTTCCGCACCGCGAACTTATTGACTAACCTAGTATCTTCGTACACAACATAATACATAGAACTATAAATTTCTGCTAATATTTATGATTAGTTTACAGCCAAACCGCGTAACTTCTTGAAGAATTACAAACCCTGGTTGCCGTTACGCGTCCCACGAGGATTATAAAATTCCTCGTGTGAATCTAACGTACTTCATAAAATTCCTTCTGGTTTACAAAGCACCGCTATTTTTTCGAAGCTTCAAAAACCGCCACTAATACGAATTGCTCGGAAGTTGTAAAATTCCCCTTACAAATCCAACGTGTTCCACCAATACCGCTCGGGAGTTTAAAGCACCATTACTTCCTCGAAGGTTCAAAAACCGTGGCGGGTATCGCAAACTGCTTGGAAACTATAAAAGCAACGACAGCGGTGCTACCGTACGAGCCGTGCTCCCCGTGGTAGGTGGCGATGACGGATTCATGGCTCGTGGGATAAGGCGACCTCGTCGAGACGTTTGAGTCTACGGATGCGACGGTTTTTCTCCCCCTCCCCGACCCTCCTCCCCGGCTTTCCTCTCCTTTCTCCTCTTTTTCTTCCCACCTAGCGAGCGATTCATTTGTCGGTCTTTGATCCGCGACCAACGAGCCACTACCGGAAAATTGGAGAGATTTATTAAGCGCGAGCTCCTCTCGTCCTCTCCACCCTCCGCGCCTCGCCCCTGCCACTTCTCTTATTGTCCCTCCGCGTATTAGTTAATAATTAATCCTCTCGCTGGCGCGACCGACCGTGCTTGGCCGCCACGTATTCACATCCGCATACTACGCCCGACTATGATCGTTTGTCATAAAGCGGTATGCATATATTAGGAGTCGGTGCAATTGTTCACGAGGAAACGAAATTTGTGTATTAGGATCGAGTCTAATTGTATACCATGGACGATGTACTAGGAGCTTATGTACTACGAGCGAGTTGTATCGTTCGCTACAAAATTACAGTTCGTATTTCTACGAAGCTAATGTATAAATGTATAATGTAAATATAGGGTAATGATCTTAGTGGCCGGCACAAAAAAAAAAGGAAAATATTTTTCTTATAGTTTATTATAAATGATTAGAATTGCAGGCTATACAGCACTATTGGTATATTATAAGCAAGTATAATTGTACACAAGAAATCAATAATTTGTAATAATAGTCAGATTTATAGACTCTATGGTCGAAATGCACGCTATTTACAAACTGCGCAGAAATGTGTGATTGTGGTTGTTAGAATACATATTGACATATTTAATTACATTTATTAGACCGTGCGAACACTACTTTATAGAACATATTATAATTTATTACCAGTCTAAGATGGCGGGAAAAGAATAGATTATCTTTTAAAATTGAAAGAATGTCCTTTAAAAACATTCTTTTGCACGAGCATTATTACGTACTGCGATTTCGCAACATTAATTGTTTGACCTATTGTTCCAATGTTAAATAAATTGTGGTTCTGTCAAGATCCGTGCCATAGCTCTGAAAAGAACCATTTCACAACTCTGAAAAAGTGCAATGTAGCGCTGAAAAGAAGCAATTAATAATCAGTCTTTTCACAATTACTTGATTTAATCCTTTCAATCGATGAATTATAGGAAATTGTTGTACGTAATAACTGAGATGCAAAAGTTTTTTCTTAAAGGATATTTTTTCAATTTTAAAAGATAATTCATTCTTTTCCACCTTTCAGGACTGGCAATAAATTATAACATATTCTATAATGTTGTGTTCGCACGTTTTTATGAATAACATAATGAAATATGTCAATGTGCATTATGACATCCATAATTATACATTTCTGCGCAGTTTGAAAATAACGCGCGTGTCAAACATGGAGATTATACAATAAATCTAGACCAATTAGTCCCTGTCGTCTGACACTGCCACGGTTATATTCTAAATTCTCTTTGTTCCCCTTGAGGGATCGCAGATTAAATTATTGATTTCTTGTGTACAGTTATACTCGCTCATAATATACGAATAGCGCTATATGGCAGATGACTATACTTGCTTCATATTTGTATACAAACATTCTTTCGTAGCCTGCAATTATAATTGTTTATAACATACGAGTTCTCTTTGTTTGCCTTGAGGGGTCATGTAACAAATGATTGATTCCCTGCGTACAGTACGAATAAATATTCATATATAATATATTACGAGGAAGTATAGTAATTCATGATGGAGAAATCGCGAAGTAATATCCGTATACGACGAGAAAATGTGATCTTTTTCGGCCAACGAGCGACTTTAGTTGTCGAGTATAGAATGACATTAACCCATTATTTACTATTGTCCCTTTTTTGGGACGCTCGTTTTTTACTTATTTTTATCTAAGCAGTGGAGCTCTTAGTTTTGATTGTTGCACCTAAATGCTGTACTGACTGCTATAAGAGTTATCAACTCAATGAAAATATTTTATTTTATTATTTAGAACCTATCGAGCAAGTGGGGTTAAAAGTAAGACACTGATGTCAATAAAAATATTTTCTCTAATTAGCTCACTGTAGGAAATTAATTGATTAGTGCATTTTGTAGGTTTGCACTTGGCTTTGGTATATAATGAGTTAATATCTTTGGAGGACCGTAATTGTTCGCAATAGCAAAATGGTGAATTCCATTTTCTTAGATAAATACCATCGAGAATACAGAAAGTGTAGGAAAATATAACAGAAAAAAGGGAAAGTAAGTGGATCGATTTTATTGTTAACGGATGATACCTTCAATATTCGCATATAATGGACATAAAAAATATTTGTATATCTATCATTAAAAAATGTTTCATCAACTAATTTTTCACACAGAAATGATGTTGCTCATATTTTCTAATATTCTTAGAACAAATACAAAGCAGAAATTGAGTTGTTCAAATAATTTGCAAACGTAACAAGAAAAACAAAAAGTCAACTAACAGCAGCACACGGAGACAGGGTCAATTCCGAGTACATGTAATATTTGCAGAAAATCCATCGAGGTTCTCTTATGCGTATATCCTTGTAATGAATTATATTACACCAATCCTTGTTCGGGAAAAAGATATTCTCATATATAAGCTTATCGAATGCTTCAGTTTATTTTGCTTCCTTCAAGTCAAGAAGCAATCTGTTGGAGTATCAGTGCTCGAGAGTAATGATTAACGGCTAATACAAAATTAAGTAATGCGTCTGTTCTACGAATAAGTTGTGTACAACGGTCGAAAATTGGGTGGTCAAGAGATTTTTCCCGACGGAGAGTGAAAAGATCCAGATGCGTCCTTGGAGGTCTAAGTGTTTAAGGTTTTGTACCGGCCGTCTGCTCGGGAAAAATATTAGCCACCAAAGAATAGCTGCAGACTACGCAAGGCTCTAAGTATTCGGTCATATATCGTCCCCGAGACGCACGGTAACTGTCACTCCCAGTAAATTATGATCCAAACATACGGTCCATAAGATAATCTGTCGATAATACTGTTGGATAATCAGCAAGTGACGCTTCGTTATACGGGAATAACGTTGATGATAATATTTCTCTGTTGATCCGCAAAATCATCGTATGGATTTCCATTAATGGCTTCTAAAATAAATTTTAACCTGGTATGCAAGTACATCGAGAAATAAACCATTTAACCGGTTACATGCCAAAGCCTAAAAAATGCCCTAATTAATTAATTTCCTACAGTAAGCTAATTGGAGGACAAGCAATTTTAATGAGTTTTTAACTTCTGTAGTGGTCAGTACAATATTAAGGTACAACGATCAAAACTAATAGTTGCACTGCTTAGGTAGAAATAAGTAAAAAGTAAACGTTCTAAAAAAGGGACAATGGAAAATAATGGGTTAATTTTGCTTATGTATAATACGTATGACATGTAAGTTTAATTTTTATTAATTTATTTGATCGTCTTTGGAATCAGAGCTTTAATTATACTAATAATAGTGGTAGTGACGTTTTGACCAACTTTGCATGATCCTATTTTAGCTACGAGCTAATATATTGGGGAGAAGTTCGAGTGTGTTTTAAATTATGTGTATAAATTATATAACACGTTTGAACTCATCTCCGATATGTTGGCTCATAGTTAGAAAAGTACCAAGCAAAGTTAGATGAAACATCCTTACTATTATTACTACTGTAATTGGAGCTCTAATTCCGAAGACCACCAAATAAATCGATACATCTTTGAAAAACAAAGAAGTTTTCGCTTTTTGAATCCTTAAATTTTATTAGTTTGTACTTTATGAAAGAAGGGGAAATGTTCACTGAAATTTTAACGAAGATCATTTTATGCATTGTTAGTAATAAAAGTAGTGTACTTTAGCAAAATAAATGTAATTATTGGGTTGTTCGGAAAGTCATTTCGTTTTTTGGGGAACATGAAAGACAGTTTTCGTATAATGAATAAATATTTTATTAAATTATATATTGGCCATTCTGGTCCAACACCTTTTGCCATCTTTCTGGCAGTAACATAATTCCCCTCTCATAAAAGTTTTGGTCCTTGCTGGCAAAAAACTGGTTCAGGTGGTTTTACTTAACGAAATTACTTTCCGAACAACCCAATAATTTGATTAAATTCATCGATGCGTCGCGTCTGCTCTTTTATGTTACATAGTCCCAACGTTACAGCTTCTTTCCTTCTTTACTTTTCAGATTGAACCTTTAACGGTCGTCAGTCACCCTTCATGTGACAACAGTACTCGTTTCTGCGGTCGTATGTCACGTGGAAGGTGACAAGATAAATTCTGTTGAAACTCTCTGTCCGTGAAATTTAGACACGGTCGCCTTGTCAATTAAGCATCAGGAACAGAGCAACTACCATCTCCAGTGATATAACTATGCCTTTTGTATCCAATTTTTTATATATTGAGCCTAAAAAATGAATAAAGAAAATTTTATAAATTTCGATAGTAATAGTGGTAGTGACTGCTTTGAAAACAATTCTCAAAGTAATTTTGATTCTAACGATGAGCCTAGCGGTCATATCTAATCACACCCCAGAAAAAGAAAAGCTATACCCATAAAATATTCAAATGAAGAAGAAAATGATGTAAAAACACAAAATGTTGATAACTCAGACGATGATTCGATTGAAATCAATAGCGACGATGATGACGGTCTCCCTAACAGGATTCCATTTACAAACATCAATCGTCAGATTTTCGAAAATATTCAGCAGCCTATAGATTATTTAAAAAACCTTGTTTACCAACGAATTCATAACGTAACCCACACTCCAATGAGAATCGTGTATAATAAACTACCATTCGACAAGGCTTAACTCCGTGCAATAAATCCTCCTTTACTTATCAGTTTGAATTCCTCGCAATGAAAATCGTTTTCCATCATTTTTATAACAAAAGTCATTGTCTAAAATTGATTACTACGGCGCAATAGCTGCGTCGCAATATATCATTCGCCTTTTTATCAAAATCTCTTGACACTTCTTAAGGCATCGTCGGTGTTCCAGTTATCGGAAAGGAGTTTTGTAGTCGTGCCGCGCGCCTTTGACATCGGGCCGCTGTTGCACATAAACCCTGACAAGGTGCCACTGACGGCGCAGTGTAGGCTAACCTCGTCGAGAGGTTAACTTCCCGGTTGGTCATGGCACCTACGAGGAAGATGAAAGAATAAGGCGAGATAGGCCGCTTTTTACTGCCGGCGCCGTCACGCGTCGCCGATAAGCTCGCGCTCTTTTCACTCTGACTCGAAACTTGCAAGCCCTGTACAGGGTGGCCGAGAGTCCGCTTCTTAAATCAGATAGGTCTTTATTCCAGTCTCTCGTGGCGACGTGTCTTTGTATTATCGAGTAATATCTTCGTTTAACCGCTTGAGCGCGTTTGACGTGTATACACGTGGGACCAAATCTCTATTGCGATGCGATTTACGTGTATGCCCGTGTAAAATGAAAAATTACCATTGACTATAAAAACTGGAAATTTCAATAAAATGCGATAAGAGTGGAGAGATAAGATCTGGTGGTACATTTCCTTTATATTATCAATACAACTGCTATGTATTTTATGTAAGGGGTGGTCGTGGAGGGCTTGCGGCTTGAAACCAGTTAAATATGTAAGCCGCGCATTGGACATATTATGTAATAAAAATAGCGGGAAATTAAATCGACCGAAGATTTTATTGAAATGTGTCGAGGAAATTGTTGAGGAATATGTAATTCAGCAAACACAAATTTCTCAAATTGGTCGATTATGTACATCCACAAAATCTATATAGCTCATCGAACATTTTCTCAATTTTATTCCGGGTACTTCATCAAAAGTAAATCTCTTCCGAAGATGTGCCTGTTCAAAAAATGGAATTTGTAAGGAGTAAAGATATTGGTGTATGACCTGCAAGTACGTGGTACCGTGTTTCAAAAAATATTGCACCAGAATCGATTAAAATTCTTACAATTATTTTCTTACTTCAATTTTTCTTGTTTATGTATTTTATTATTTTTTGACAGTTTTTGAAGTTAATAAAAAAATAACCTTTTCAGAAATGAATTGTTAATTTTTTATCGAATAAAAATGTAATTCTCCTTCGTTTTTCGTAAAATGTATAATAGGACCATTTGCCTTGTGTTTGAGGTGTATACTCGTCATTGCTTGATTTTAATTCCGCATTCAGTGGGAGATTTTTAAAACAAAATTCCACACTTAATTGGTTAAATTGCCAAATCATTTTCGTGATAGTTGGATTCAATTATCGGTGGAGTGCGAGGTAATTCTATCATTAAGCTAACGATGAATTCCTGAGTAGGACACAGGTGACTATTTCGTAATTCGTTGAGAGCGACAAAATATGAGCTGAGGTTGTGGAATAAAATCTTTGCAGAAAGTGTATTGTTTTTGCAGGAAATCAGGATTCAATTTCGATAGCTTATGCGTGTATTTCTGACAGAAGATTAACGATAAAGCGCTCAGTAATGATCTACGTGGGTGATTGTATAATTTTGCAGTATTAATATTCAAATATATATTAACATTATGGAATAAAGTCGTTTCTTGCAATGTATGTAATATTTTTCGCGACAATAAGTTTTAAATATATTGGTCCAGTACTTTGGTTTTGAGATTGACGATGAAATACAAAGTAATGATTGACGCACATTATTCTTCACCTTCGGGTTTAAAACGTGTTGTATATAAGTTAAGATAGATTAGAAAAATCCAGATATTTTTATTTTTTGTCATTACTTTTGTTAATTTGATATTCATTAGCTTTATATGCATATCCACTTGCACTGTTTATATCGGTTGCGCAACGGAAAAGTATCTCCGTTTCCTCGTGAAATAATAAATTGAAATTATCGAAGAAAAATCCTTTAACACGAAATTTGATTTACGAGAAAATCAATCCTGAAGTTTTTTAACTTCGCCATCGTTTCATCCAAAATTTATATATAGAATTTATGTATTATTGTAAATGAAACAGATATTCTACGATTGTCAAGTGAGTAATTATTGATTATATTTATTTGTCTCCTTTATTTTAAAAAGTATTACACGCGAGTCAACTTGCATATTGCAAATCCGACGGTGAAAAATTCACTTTAAGCATTAAATCCTAAAGAAAGCCGATGCCAAGTTGTTGCTGAAACTATTGTTGCAATTTATTTCTGCGTATACAATGATTTATTTCACTTCCTCTTCATTTTCTTGGTACGCAGCCAGAGAGGTAGGAAAATGAGTAAGAAATCTTAATGTACACGTGTTTCCCCTTCCCTTTTCATATACCTAATCTTATACACTTGTTTCGCACAATGCATCAGATATTGCATATTCATTCTCGAAGTAAATTATACTTAGCCTTTGGATACAGTCGCCGATTCACTCGTTTCGAAACATTCTTAACATATCGTTGATTAGGAATGTCTTAAAACTATACGTAATCTATTTCTAGAATTTGTTTTAATTGCTTTTTCTTTGCAGTCTACGAAAAAATGGGAGCTTCGATTAAAGAATTAAAAATAAATAAATTACTCTATTACACATTAATTTATGAAATTAATCGATTAAAGAAAAAATAAAGCTTCGGTTAAGTAATTCCAATATAATTTTCCTATTTGTCTTATCAGAATTATCAACCGAAAAAATGTTCTCACGCTGCTTTTGGATGCAACTAACTTTTTGCACGACAGGATGGATTGGTATAAGTAGACATCTCTGCCATTTCGTGGTAGTTTATTATTTTCTCAATTTGTATGAATTATATACATCATTAACGAGCAGTTCATTATTATACTGCATAATAATTTTTAAATTATCCATCTGGTTTTATTGAAATAAGAATTTCAGTCGACAGAACGATATTACGTGTGAAAACATCTCTAACAACTAGTGTGTGGCTGAAAAAAGTGAGGTTAAAAAGTGTTAAGAATTGATAAGATAAATCAAGCTATACTTTTGAAGAAGGCGTGGAAAAAATTGAACATTGCGGTAACTGGACTCATTTATTATTTTCTCTCGCTACATAGTGATCGTCTAGAAATTTATATTTTTCAGTAGATGTTAATAAACGAATATCGTTTGTTTTATTGTTTTTTTTTTGCGTTTGTATCAGTTTTAGAGATTTTTTTACCCTAATACGTTACGAAGAAGAAAGAACGGAAAATGATAAAAGATAAGCCGTAAACTATTATAATTCGCTATGAATTTAAAAAAGTGTACTAAAAAGAAATACAAAACAACCGGTTGAGTACAAAAGTAGTTCAAAAATTAATGGGTGAAGGCAATTTTTCGGATAAACAAAGTGGTACATAACGAAGTGACACTCTGTATGTAACAGTTTTAACTTAATTCTTTTTTATACCAAGGAATAATGGTCTAAATCGAGTAGGAAACGTTAAAAACTTTATTAACGTTTCGTCCTTAGGCGTAGAACCTTTTTAAAATACAAAAGATGTAGAAAAATGGAAAGTAACAAACATTAGCTTATCTTACGTATATAAGATGGGATAATTCCTGATTGTAAATAATTTTTTTTTTTAACGTAAAATTTGATTCAATAGTTGACACACAGCGAAAACAAAAAATGTAGTAGTTGATATCCTTTTGTTTTCGTAGTTGACATGGGGAGTGAATCCAATTAATGAATTAATCTTAGTAATGTAAGTAATACAAATTTGCAACACTTACAAGTTAACCAAATCCTTAGTGATTCGTATAAGAAAATATGCAAAAATCGTAAGAGTTGCGCACGGATTTGATTAACCAGTAGCTATGACACTTCTCAATATTTCGCAATTAAGTCGCTGAAAAGCTACACTGTACATATACAACAAAAGCTATACTGTACAATAAGATTTGATGTATTCCAGCTTGTGGTTTCCTCATTTATTTACTTTTTTTTGAAAGAGCGTCAAGTACTGGTATAGTATCAACCACTAGTGCTTTTACCTCACTTAACATCAAGTGAAACAAGCACATATTTTTCAAAAATTAAATGTTTAAACAAAAAAGGCAACGCTGCGTGGCTTATGATGAAAAGATAGGTTTATCTCAAGAGAGTGTAAATCTAAGAAACAAAATTATTTACAGGAACTATTTACAGAGGAATATATTTAAAGAAAAAACTAAAAATCAGGTAATTTTTGGTATCCATATTGGAATTAAAAAGAAATAGGACAGAACACAGAACCCATCATGGCTAAACCATTGTCAAGCATAGTTTAACCTTTAGTGATAACACCACAACATTTGTACATACAAAAATTGGAAAACCGATGTGATTGGAAATTATGTATTATAAAGTTTCTCAATGAAAAATAACAGAAAGTGGAGCTTGAACCAGCCGTGAGGCTGCTTCGAGTTTGACTATGTAATTCCTTTTTATTTCAGGAATTAGCTATTTCTCGAGTGCATTGGTCACATTGACGTAGTCTCTATCACGTGAATGTCAAAACTGTGCCAAGACGTGCCTCAGAAAAAGTGTATTTCGCGCAAGGGACACCGACGGAACATCGGATACGCCCCGCTCATTTCGTGTCAGCGTTCTTACGGATGTTCGATCCAATTTTAACTCGGTTGGCAAGAGAAGCGTGCCTTAACCATTTACTCGATCGATTCTTGATTTTTTGCATTGCTTTGTAAAAAAATCTCAGGTTTCTCGTGTTTTGATCGTCTAATTTTATGGCTGGTATAGATGTTTGGCATGACATTTGAAAGTCTTTTTCATTGATGATGAAGAATAGCAACAGTTTTTTTTTATGATAAGCGATAATTAGGAACAACTGCAATTATTATTACAAGTACTTTATGATGTCTACTTGAGAGATTAATTACATTTTTTTGGAAATATCTATTATTACGATTATTAAGACACACGCCAAATAATTCTGGTTGATTTAGTTGAGTAATTGTCAGTTTAGGTAATTAATTAATATTTTAGAAAAAGAAAAACACCCAGACAATTGTTTTCAAGTTTAAAACGTATGTTAAGGGATAAAGTGTATCTACTGTAAATAATCACTAGTGTTGATTTTGTTGGGAAAAAAATTGATAAATTTTAGTATATTATTTTCAGTATATCGCCATCAGGATGAAAAGCTGTAAAATATTTTAAGTTATCTTGGGTATAATTATTGCGTCTTTCGCGAAATACAATATTTTTAACTTACCGTAAAATTTTTGCCGTCAATGGACGCATGTTCTGTGTGTCATTCCAAAATGCTATAAATTTCACTCAAGATTTACCCTAAGTACTTGGAAAAAATACTCAAGTCCCTGGAAATTCTTACTTGAGTTCTCAGACAGTTCTCAAGCGTGGAAGTAATTAAAATCCAACACCACATAATTTCTCGAGCATCTGCTTACAACGGCGCTTTAGATCGAGGAATGCAAGAGCTTATTGAAAGAAAAATAGAGGAAGACCTTGTTATTAACTATTGCAGCTGAAAACAGAAAAAGAATGGCTACACAAAGTGGAGATTGTTAAACTAATTAGAATGCATATTTTAACACTTTTAAGTACAGACGCCTGCATAAGCGTTTCTTTTCAAAGATAATGTCTAATAGATCCATAATTAACACTTAACCCATTTGCTCTTATGAAAATCTGAATAGAAGATCTTTGTCACCAAATTGTGCTTTATGATGTATATAAATACAAAAATGACTTTTCTTTCATTTAAATAAATCTCTTCGATACTACGATAATTTTTACCGAATTTGTTTATTTCTGATACAATATCTTGAAGAATGTCATCACTTAAAAATAATTCAGACACATCTTGTCTAGTAAAATTTGAAATACCTTTGCTTAAGCCGCCAACACCTGACATTTTATGTACTTTAGGTACCTAATTTTTTTCTTTCAGCTCGAATTCACCGTCACTCTCATTTTGATTATTATCAGCATCGTTATTATCGGATCTTATTTCAATAATTCGTCTTCGTTTCAGTGGCCTAATTCCCTCTTCACTATAATCAGAATTACCGCGTTCATCACCAACAACACTCTCCATTTCTATTTTTTATCTAACGAATAATGATAGTGACCAAAAAAGTTGAGCGTATATGCGCTCAAGTTACAGTAGTTACTGTAACTTCAGCAATAAACACTGTACAATAGTTACAGTGACCAGGAAAATGGAGCGTATATATACGCTCCGCTGTTGGTGACCAGGAAAATTGAGCGTGCAAATAGGCTAATGATGATAATGGGTTAAGCATACGAGAATCACGATTAGCACGCAAAGCGAAAGAAATTGCTCATGCCCGATTTTCTGGAAGCATCGAAGATGGTAAACAGACGAGGCAAAGAAAAGAAGTGCATAAGAGGCGCGCATTAGTTCCGGTCATTAAGTCCACTTTGCAGAATGTGTCGCGACACATGGGTACTAAACTCGGTCCTAACCGGGTTAAGGGGAGCTAGCTGGTTTTCTCGCTTTCCGTGAGCCAAGCGGCGGTGATCTTTTTCAGCTCGCGTTTCGCGAGCAGAATGTCTCTGGTGCATAGAAGGGTACGTACACCGTGCGTCATTAAGGATACGGCTCGTAATATGTTTACACAAGGGACGTTTCTCGCGCGGCCATCAATCACGCCGTGGCGAGACTTCTCAGACATCCGACTTTCTTCTCGCTTTGCCCCGCTCGGTTGACTTTGGTTTGTCATTTCTGACAGCCTCGGTGTTCGAACCGCGGACAAGGCGTCCGAGAGGCATCGGTACAAGATACATGGGACGGGTGGATTTCGAGAAAGGTTCCTCCTCCTAACTTTGGGAATGCAGGGCAATTAGTGTGGGGTAATGTAGTTATACATGTTTTTCAAATGAAATTCACCCTTTTACAAATCAAATTCGCCAGATATATAATAATTTAAAAAAAAATCAAATAACATTAATTACATAGTTGTAAAGAAGATGATATTATAACTCATACAATTACATAATTATATATGAAGATGAAGGTATGTGTGAAATGCTGTGAAAATGAAGGTATGTGTTAGCCTGTCTACAAATGGTTCTCCTTAAATAAATACATTTTTATTGAATTACTGAATTATCTGCACAGAGATTTCGTACATACCTTCATCTCTATATGTAATTATGGAATGATATGAATTATAATAAAATTTTGTATTTCTTACTATGTAATTAACATTATTTGATGTCTTTTTTTTTAATATAATATATATGTAAAAGTACTTGATTTGCAAAAAATGAATGTAATTTGGAAAACCTATATCGATTCTTAACAGAATGCGATTAAAATGTATACGCTAATTATTGAGAAACTGATGAAGTGTCGACAATCTTGCACCTGTTTAAGTATGAATAAATTATAAAAATGATAATGTCGAAGAAACTAATGCTTTTGAAAAGTGAAGAAATTAGTATTGAGTACCTGTTACTTGAAGCAGAAAAGTACACACATTTATTGTTAAGGAATTAATGAAATTTCGATAATTATTACCATGAATTACTACGGCAGATTTCTTAAAATTTATTTTAATATTGAAAGATGTTCAACAATTATTGTTGGGATAGGCAATTATAAAAAAGATTGATATTTAACGCCCTTCATAGAAAACATAAAATTTATAAGTTGGTTATATAGGATTTAATATGAGCTTAACAATAGCAATCCTGTGTAAGCATTTTTCGAGTAATTATCGAAGAATTTTCAGCTGTATTACTGTTATGTAACAACTAATCTTATTAATAAAGTAATTGGCACGAAATTGGTGAACAGCACAGCAATGGTTGTATTTCAAAAAATTGATAGAAAGTAAGTATGCACAACTGAATTTCGAAGAAAGTAGTTCCTTCATGATTGGCGAATGTAGAGCAATAATTATGAGAAATATATAGATTTTTGATCGAAAATAGATGAAACTCTGAATTGATCATTAAGGCGTTGTTGGACATCATTGGGAATAATTATTACATATTAATGAGTATGTCGTGTAAATTATTGATAAATATTATAATATTAGCATGCAATAAAGATCGATCATTGAATTTTAAGAGAGGAATTCCCTTAAAATTTGTAACCAGCGTATTGGTTTGTATCATGGACGCATTGTTTAATGCAGATACATTAATGCTTATAGCGGAAATTATGAAAGCTTCAGTTTTAAGTGCTGCAACAGCCATTGCGTAATATCCATTGTTTCATATTGGGCTTTATACAAACATAACAATTAATGATGCATTCAATTATTTTTACTCAGATACTTAAAGTCATATTATAATACATAGTTAGACATTAATACTTTACAAGATTCATATATTACAGTACGTAGTTTCACCATCAACCGTTCATTCACCATTTATTTCTTCCACAATCTACACCTATTACTCGTATAAACATAAGGAATAATTTCGTCGATAAACGTTTGTTCACCATTTATCGGGATTCATAAACTATACATGCCACATGATGCATCGATACATTTCAAAAATCGATTTATCCCGTAAACGAATTATCATTCAATGTTTCAAGGATGATGACATGACAAATTGTGATTAACACTAAACCTACTCAAGCGCTCAAAGTGACCATTCAGTCGATTCTTGGAAAAATCGCTGTATTTTGTAATCGGGCATTTTTTGAGATTTTCCATGATTCCACTGCAGAAAATCATTCCATTGACCCATTAACATCTCTTCTTAATAGCCATTTTCTTTAGGAATATACGTGGTATACATAAATATGTCCAGAAAGTGGCTGGTAGGTTTAGTGTTAAATGTAAGCTCGGAAGAAGGCGAGGTTTTGTATCTTAAAACACTGGAGTTTGTCCCGCATATACAAATTTTTCAAATTAAATTCACTCTTTTGCAAATCAAGTACTGTTACATATACATATGATGTATAAAAATCATCAAATAATGTTAATTACATAACAAGAAATCAAATATTGTATTATAATTCATACATTTGCATAATTAAATATGGACATGGAGGTATTCGTACAAACTGTCTGCACATAATTCAGTAATTCAATAATAACAATAATTCAAGAAGAACTGTTTACAGATTACATTATATGTACCTATATAATGTATATAGTACATATTGTCTAGTCTACGAATAGTCCAACAGTCTAAAAGTTCTCCTTGAATTGTTATTATTATTGAAATTATCTGCTGAATTATCTGAAATTATACTGAATTATCTGCACACAGTTTTCATACACACCTTCATCTCCATATAAAATTATATAATTGTATGAATGATATAAAAATTATGGATTTTAAAGGGGTGAATTTAATTAAAAAAACCTGCAGTGTTTAGGATTAAATCGTTACGCTTTCTTGACAGTATACAGAACGTTGCGTGTTCCAATAGCTCGCGATACACTCGAGGGGCACCGGATTTCGAGAAGCTTGGGGGCACAATGTTACGCCGCTCGCGGGATAATTTATTAAGCCACTTAGTAGCCGAGCTCTCTCATGGTTTGTCATGGCGCGTTTACTGTTCTGGCTCGAGAGCGCTTCAGACTCGTTTGGCATTTGAGACACCCGGTATAAATAGACGCACTTTGCTCCTACAAAAGGCACTTTCTTTTTCGAGCGTGCCCTCGGCCCTCGGCGCCGCTGCTTACGCCGATAATCGCCACAGCGATCATTACGCCTGAAGGAGTTCGTAATTTTTCGGAAATTCGGGGAGAAAAGCTCTGACTCGGCTGTTCAAAAGGCGAGGATAAGAAATCCAGTTAACCCTTTGGAGATAAACAAATTTTATACACGTTTTTCAAATTAAATTCACCTTCTCGCAAATCAAGTACTTTTACATATATATATATATATTTTTTTAGTTTAAATTATATTTTAGTTATATTTTAGTGTTTAAAGAACATAAAATAATATTAATTACATAGTAAAAAAACCACAAATTTATTACAATTCGTACATTACATAATTACATGTGGAGATGAAGGTATGTATGGAAACTGTGTGCGGATAATTTAATAATTTAATAATAATAATAATTCAAGGAGAACCGTTTATAGACTAGGTTATGTGTACTATATGCATATATTATATACATAAGTATGTATAATTTAATCTATATAGAGTTCTCCTTGATTTATTATTATTATTAAATTACTAAATTATCTGCACACAGTTTCCATACATACTTTCGTCTCCATATGTAATTACGTAATTCTATGTATTAGAACACAATTTTTGATATCTTACTACACAATTAACATTATTTGAGGTTTTTGAAATATAATATATATGTGAAAGTAATTGTAGGAGTGGAATAATTGCTTTTGTAGGTAAAAGTATTTGATTGAAAGTACTTGATTTGCAGAAGGGTGAATTTGATTTGCACGAGGGTTGATTTAATTTGAAAAACCTGTATGTATGAGGTTTGTATAAAGGGTAATAAGATTGATGTTGGTTTTCGGAAATTAGCGACATTGTATCAATATGTGAAAATACACTATATTGAATAAATAAAAGGAGGAGACTATTAACAATACTGCGGATATAAATAACTCTGAGGTTAAGAATTTTCACAAACTTTACAAGAGGAGTTGATTACATACGTATTGCCAATTTTTCTTTTCCTTGCAAGCTGAGTATACTCAACAAATTACGTAAAATGTACTTATGGAGACTGGTTATAATTTAGAATGAAAAAGTATTTCAAAATTAGATCAATGATTGAATTCAATAAAGTCCTTAGAAGAGAGGAAATCTTGTTAGCATTGTTCTTGCCCAATAATTGTAAAATGAGTTTTAGCATTTGCATGACATAAATTAATGATCAAGCGAATTTTATCAACAGAAAAAAAGTATTTAACAACATATGTGTTTTACACTTCTCATATTACATAATTGTATTTGTTATCCATCGATCATTATATCATGTGGTCCTTCCAGTAAAAGGGAAATTTTTTAAAGCTCTGCTTTATTTATAATCTTCATGTTATTTTTATCCTTCTCCATAAGTCATATACATATTCAGCTACTGTTGCTATCTATACTTTGTTGAAATTTTAAACAATGTTAGATTTGCAAACAAGAAAATCTATCTCGCAAGAGAAAAACTGACAAAGCTTATGGACTTTCTTAAATACCAGTGCAGAGCATAATCTAGGATCCTATATATATCTTTATTTATGATCCATGTGCAATCACTGTGTTTGACAAGTTCTTGTCGGTTTTTAAGAAACTCTTTGGTATCAAGTTTGGTACATTGTTTCCGGACTAGTTTAACTTTGGCAAAGTCGACTAATTTCTTATACTTTAAGGTTGGCTAAGATGGCGTCACAAGCAAGAGTACTGTATTTTCAGTGTTTCGTCACTTCACGATATTAATAAAAGAATATCGTAAATATTTCTTTATCGCTAAACATGACTGTTAATATGATTAACAATATTTTTTGCATCATCTGATTTATTCGTACACCTACTCGACTTTTTTTTTATCACTGACATTAACTGTACACAGTTAACCGACTTGCATAAAGATGTCCAATTTACAATTGGAGCTAGCGCGAGTTTAGAATCCAGTTTCTTAAAAAGCTTTTTTCGTTATAAAAATTAGAGTTTCTTGTGCAATGGTCACCTTCGAAGTAAGAAATACATTCTTCATTCGTGTTGCACGCTGGGACGACTTTCAGTAGACCACGAATTGTTACGAGAGAACACGATGTCTATTTTAACATCACGGTTCTTAAATTGGATACCAATTAATTTGAAATTCCTTCTTACGTCAATAAATTCGTACACCACATGCTTATCCCTATATTTAATGAGGACACTTTGTATCGCTTTTCACAGTTTCACAAACTGATTAAATTTTCGCGCGTGTTCCACTTTAATAAGTTCACACGAAATGACGTTTCTATTAAGGCAACGTTTATAAAGTTCATTTAATTTATCATTTACAGTTTTTATAAAAACCACAAAATACTTGCGATAATTCTTTAGTCACTTAATTTATCGTCGTCATAAGTTTATGTGTCATTAATGACCATTAAAATCCTTTTTTTTTGCTCACAAAAATCAATGGATTATATCTCCATCCAACATATATGTACATTTTTTTTATTACCAATTAAGTGGTATTCCTAAGGATAGAATCGATGATACGATTCAATAGAACAATTTCATTTTTTCGTTCATTCGATACTTCCAGACGTAATCGAACTGTTTCAAGGTGACGCAAAAGTTTTCTACGTTGTGTCACGAAGCCAGTTTTTTAATCTCAACATTACTTTTGTATCTCCTCGTTTCTTCCGAACAACGCAATTATTTCATGTGATAAGAACGTTCTATTGTAGAATCAAATTTTCTATTTGGTGATGGAGATTCTTCTTCTTTATTCATCGTATAATATCCAGTGCCGTATCACGCCATGCACCCTTCTTTTTCGATCAGATATTCATTGATTAGATTGGACATAAGAGGGTTTTTTTCTTTAATCTTCTTTAAACTGTCCGTTGCCATCGCATCTGATATGTAACAATCAGTAGCAGTACTGAAAGGTGGAACTTTGAGAGGAAGTGGTAGAGTGGAGTATAGCTTCAACACGAATTTTGTGCTCTAAACAATTTGCACCACTAGTTTACGATTATTCATTTTTCTCTACGAACCAAATGGGCTGATTTAAAGGTAACACCACGAAATATAAACAATTACAACTTTGTGAATGTTCGTGAAGATCAAGTAACTTCTGTTCTTGATCACTTTTTTCAGATATTTTTTATCCACATCACGAAATATTTTTAAATCAATATATATCACACCCACAATCTTGAAACCACATGCAGTACGTGGACAGGTAGGAAATTACGTCTCTATAAGGGCGCCTCTGAATACGGGATGATGTGGATGTTCAGGATAGTGCAAAGAGTTTCTAAAAGTCGACAATTTCTCGTGGTGTGCAATATACACCAAACATATACCGCCATTTCCTGTGCTTTCCATAGGCTTTTTATACACTTGCACCGTGAGCTCACCATTGCAAGCGCCGTTGCTTCAATCACAGGCTTCGTATTTCGATGCCACTTCAAAGACGATCCTCCACCCCCAAGAAGTTTATTTCCATCTCATCAAATCAACGCGAGAAACTGCTCCTTTAGCTCGATGTACTTATCACACTCGTAATCCAGAAACCCCTTGCAGCATATGAACAGCTACAGAATTATCGTGGTCCGCGCAAAAACGTGCCAGGATGCGGATGATACCGATATCCGGAATAGTGCATAAACTTTTCACGAGCCAGCAATTTCCAGTGGCGCGCAATATACACCACACGCGTACTGCCATTTCCTACATTCTCCACAGGATTCTCATATACTCCCACTATAAGCTCCCCATCGCAAGCGCCATTGCTTCGTATTTCGGTGCCACTTCAAGGACTATCTTTCACTCGCAAGAGGCTCATTTACACCTCACGAAATCAACGCTGGAGACCGCGTTTTCGGTCGATCTACTCGTCGCACTTATAATCCGGAAGCCGCGGCACACGGAGAGCCACCGAATTATCGTGGTCCGTACAAGGACGTGCCGGGATGCGGATGATGCGGATGTCCAGGATAGTGCATGGAGTTCACGTGCGCTGGCGGCTGTCCATGGTGGCCAGGGTACGGCCAGTGGCTCGTGCCCGTCGCTCCATAGAACTGGTGGTGCTCCTGGCTCGGAATGCTCGGTATCTGCACCGCCGGCACGGCGTTTACGTAACTCGGCGAGAGGATGCCCGTACTTCCGGTCGCCGTCCTCTTGGCCGGATTCTGGACGTTGGGGACAGAGACGCTGTCACACTCGTCCGCCTCGCAGTCCCGGAAGCCCTTGGCGAACGGATTGCTGGCGATTTTCAGCTGTGTTATGCGGTGATTCTGATAGGCGGTCACGGCTGTGAATCGCGTCTCCGGGAAGGAAAAGGTCTTGAAGTTCTCCGTGCGGGGATCCGGGGCGGAGCCAGGTGGCGAGGGCGCCACGACCACGTGACACCGCGGCTGATACCGGTGCATCGAGTTGAGGATTATCTGCAAAAAACGTAATCGTGCTATGTATTAACGTGGAATCGCGCCTTTGACCCTTTGACCGCTAATCTGCTCTAAGACGAAGCGCTCCGAGTGAATGGCGCTGATATATTGTTGATTCGCCGATGGTAAAGTTTAAAAACGCCATGATTTGATGATTATAATGTATGTATTTGGATATTGAAAATTGGAAAATTGAGTAAATAGCAAGTAAGTAACGTAACTGTTCTATATGTAAACGAGAACGTTGTTAAGATACAGGGAATGACTGACCAAATAAACAAGATTTGATTCTTTCTCGTTGCTAAGCAACGAGGTATGTGGTTTCTACGAGTGCTGGGCATGTAGGATAGAAATAATTGTCCAACATACACAGGAGACAGTAGTAAATAATTAAAGCCTTTGTCGAGTGCACATTTATGTCCATTAACTGCGCAAAGGGTTAACGGAGGTGTTTGACAAATTTTCTAATATCAGCGTAAGCGCGTAAAAGCGGCCCACTATGCAGAATTTAATCCATTAAAATTCATAAGTACAGCTGCACACTTTGTAAGCTGTGTTAATGAGCAATTTCCAACATAATAATAATATATATTATAAATATAAGATGCGTCCTATTCCGTTAAAGAGCTTTGTTCAAATAAATATTAATATATATTGTTATGCTGAAGAGGAAATAATAAATTGAAGAATGATATGGTAAGTAAAAGAAAAATAAATACAAATGCAATATGACATAGTGCTCCTATTTTTCTTGCTTAGTGAATTGTATTAAAACTGAAGTCGTGGTCTTGACGAAAAATAATCACGTTATTGCTCCTCAAGAGGACGACTTCATTTTTAAATACAAACACAAATACATTTAAGGAATGTTCGCTATTCTGACACGCCCTGTTCTCCTTTCTGAGCGATATCTCTTCTCTTACTCTTGATGGTATTCGCATCAGGAATGCAAGAGTAGGTATATGTATGTACCTATGTTCAGAATTCTGAGGGTTAAAGGTACTGAATGGAATGCGTATTTATTGTAAGTATTTTACATTATGTAATTAAAAAATTATCCTATTAAACAAATGTGTAATCAATTATACAATAATGTGAATTTAAATAATTCAAATTTACCATTAAATATAAATATAATTATATATTTATTTAATGCTGAACTTTTATTGTTTTATTGCGCAAACAATTCGTGGTAAGGAATAAAATATCTACTTGTTTTAATCTACGTATACTTCGAACCATCGACTGTTAAATCGTACCTAAAATCTTTTACTAACTCAAATTCCCCGCCAACAGTTCGAACTGTCTTTGTAAGATTCTCTTCATGATAAAAAATAGAATTATATGTTATCGTTCATATCATATGGCGGGTATACTAAGGCTATATCCACCACTGCATGTATTAATAAAATCTTATTACCCTGGTCCCAGAAACAAAATAAGAAATAGTGAAGACAATTTATACAAGGTGTTTTACTAATGCTAAACATTTAATTTTATCCCTTATTATCGAAATAAGAAAAAATTACCAAAATAGTTCATATAATTTCAAGTCACACATTTACGCATTTGGTGTTTCAGGATGAGTAGCGAACAGTGTAAAATTTAAGAATCGCAATTATCATCACGAATAGAAAAAAAAGAACAAATAATTAAAAGAATATAATAAAGAATACAATAAAAAGGGCAATTGCAGGTAGAACGAAAGAAAGTCCCAAACACTTGAGAAGCGTCCTATCGAAGGAATTTGGTTCGCGATTCGGGTCGTACGTACTCTACTCCAATTTCTGATGTTCAGTCCACGCAGCTTAATCCACGTTCAATATTGAACAACGGAGAATTTTACGACTAAAGTCATCGACTCCTCAAAAACAAGGGAGGGACCGACGATAAAGCGGAAGAGAGTAACAAAAGGTCGAGGATATAGTTGTGCCTTCGAAGGAATTTGGTTCGCGGTTTGGGCCACACGCACTCTCCACAAACTTGCAGAGGCTGAGGTTTCACGTTCAGCCTCTTCGTGCTCGTTTCTCCCCTCCCCCCGGCCCCCGGCGGCCGTATAACACACATGCCAGGGCATATGCCCGTAAGTGTGCTCGCTAGGAAGGACGAGGGTGTCGGGTTGCCGCGGGTCGAGGGTTAGTTTTTACACTAATTAGTCACCGAGTCTCTTCTGCCTGTCAAACATTGCGACCGCCCCCCCGTGGTGCCCCTTCCTCCTTTCGTCTTTGGCCGTCACGTGTGCTTTTCTTTTCTTTGCTTCATCTCCCTTTCGCCTATTGTCACTTTTCTCCATCCGCAACGCGAGATCGCATCCGCCGATCGAGGTACAGTGTCGTTATCTATTTTGGAAAACCTGCGGGTCGTTTATCGCATCCACGTTGCTAATGTTTTCCACGATCGTGTTAGCTTTACTCCTGGTATTACGTCCACCATAATACTAGGTTGTTCAATATGTTCACGGAGCGGGAATCAAAAAAACGAATTTATGGTTTAGAAGTGACTTTAGAAGTTAAGGACTTTAAAGTAAAAAGTTTAAGATCTTTAACCGAAATTTTTTGAGAGTTCTTTAGTTCTTGGTTCTTTAGTTCACTAATGTTTAAGATTTTTAACCGAAATTTTTTGAGAGTTCTTTAGTT
Organism: Ampulex compressa; assembly: GCA_038496175.1. Taxonomy (NCBI): domain Eukaryota; kingdom Metazoa; phylum Arthropoda; class Insecta; order Hymenoptera; family Ampulicidae; genus Ampulex; species Ampulex compressa. The sequence goes on along the minus strand of JBCFXI010000125.1, from coordinate 112,282 downwards.
CTTGGTTCTTTAGTTCACTAAAGTTTAGGACTTTAAACTAAAAGGACTTTAGAAGTTGAAAACTGTTCCTAATGTTGCTGACTAAGTCGAATTGTTAGCGAATGCGGCACCTGCTGTGCACGCAGCTGTTGAAATCTAAAAGTTTATTTAGAATATTTTTAGAGAATATTGAAATTTTGGTCGAGTTTCTTATTAAACGTGAAATATTATAATGACTTCGAAGTTTTAGGTCTGATGACGAATAGACAGCGCTCCGCGAACTTATTGTACGTTCTAGTACCTATCCAGTTATCGTACTTTGAAAATCACGCGTTTTTTTTAGCGATTCACGATTTTTATTAAGGCGTTTTCAATGTTTATACTTTTTATAAGATTCAGTGTGGATCGTGTAATGCTTCTTTTCTCTCTTTCCGTTTCATTTTTCGCTCCAAAAACTTCTGAACGTGCTTATTGGATCGGTATTTTCCAAGATTATGTTACTTTTACTTCTTGAAGTTTACTTTGATTTATGATTTTCACTCTAAAAGCTTCATTTTTTTTGTACCGTACATAGTTTTACTCGATAGGATAGTAAAACCGTACGGTTTTCAAGGATTATAGAGGAATTTCCCCGATTACATTATCTATATTTGGCCAATCAAACGTTATCCACGAATGTATTTATTCATGTGATCACATTTTCATGACACGTGATGAAAGTTATTTATGGATATTAGAATAGTGTACAATATCTCATTTTCTCCTCTAACTTATATTTAAAACTTACTATTTATAATTCATGCTTCACAATGTAGCAAAGAAAGTAAACGTAGTAGCTCTTCCAGTGGTCTTGACGATCAGTGATAATTATCACTGATCATGAAACATATACAGCGACTTTTAATTATAAATCACATGAGAAAATAAGGTAGCATACACTATTCTACATGTATATATCCAGAAATACCTTTCATCGTCTGTCATATACTGTTAATCGAGGATTCTACACGCAGTAAGCAACGTATTAAATATTCATTCTGCAATGCTTCGATCTCCAAGATTTAGAGATTACATAGAACAGTTCTTGCACTGAAACTTTTTTAGACGTGCTAGAATAAAGTGAAACGAAAAGTGAAACGCTTCCCCTTCTCCGACTTCAACCGACAGTTGAAAAAAAAGAGAGATTCTAAGATATAGAGATTTTATGGAACAGATAGAGAGAGCATAAAAAGATTGTAGAAGCACGGTCTGTTAAAAAAAAATGATTATTCATAAGGACATACCCAATTTTAAAATATATAATCGTTCTCATTTATGATCCTCTTTAGTAAAATCTTTCACAAACTCAGTTCGGCTATCATAAACCCATAATTTCTTTCTTAGAGTATGAATTAATGGAAATTCTTGAATAAAACACATATTTTATTTAATTAAGAGAGATTTTCCTGGATTAAATTCCAGTTCTTAATTCTGAAAGAATAAAATCGTCGACAAGTGCTAGAACCTAAGAAGTTTCACTTCTAACGCCCGAGAGTCTGAGGCATACTTTTTTTATTATTCGGTATTTCGATGGCCAGCAAATAAGCAGTCGATCCGGCTGAAGCACGCGTCGGCTGCCTTCTTTTAACTACGATACGCTGTGCTAGGTTGCTATACGGAAATACTTGGCGATACAAACCGTCAATTAAGGGACGAGCGTCGTCGCTCGGCCATGCCGCCTTTTGATTTTTTCTCCACCGATCCGGTATCTCATTTCCACGCGCGCAATTAAAGGACCGAGAGGCGGCTCGCCTCTAGTCGATGAAGAAAGATTTGAAAGAAGGAAAAACCTCGGTTCTGCCCGCAGCTTGGGGGCCTTTTTGCGCGTAGAACGATAAATTCTTGAATGGAACGCGAGCAAAGTGCGTCGAACCTGTGTAGGAGAATCACTTGAAAGGGATTAAAAATATAACTTAACGAAAAACGGTTAACGTGTATATCAATACTGTATTGTATTAATATTGTATAATATTATATTATATATGTATGTTACGTATGTACGCATAGTATATGTATTAATATTGTATAATATTATATTATATATTTATTTATTTGTTTAGTTAGTAGTTTATTTTGAAAGTGGTGTAAGTCCATTTTTTTTTAAATAAGATATCACGTGATTTATGCTTAACTTAGTGTGAGCTTTTTGTGTATAATTAGTTAGTATTTAATACCTTGAAAAATAGCAACGCTTTATTCAATTTGACATTGACTGGTAAAAGAAATTGCATAGCCATAGATTATGAAAGTGGTGTAAATCCAATTTCGACAGACAGGTGGTAAGATCAGTAGCTACCGCTTTTTACATTTGTACGATATACAAAACGCAACTAAAAAATCGATAAGAAGAACGACTAATGGGGAAAAGGTAAATTGGTTGGAAATATATTGGATGAGATTTTGCAAAAGTGCACTGTATTCTATTTGATATAAACCATCAATGGAGGAGATAGAATTTAAGATTTTACATTTAAGAATTTAAGACTTAGAACATCTACATATCGGAGAAGACCACCAAAATTTGAAAAAATCGCCCTGACGCCTCTGTATCGCGATGCAAGGCCTATTACATACGAAAAATATAAAAATATGGAGCAATTATTACTTTATTTATCTCCCGTACATCATCAATATTTCAAAACACTGCCACATGAAGAACATAAAAAAAGAATACCAATATCTTTTGCTAAATCTAACAATATATAGATATTATTAATGATAAAATTAAAAAAATACTACTTCTATTTTATTTCTTGTTATTATTTGTAAACAAAATTGGATAAATATCAAGTATACTTTAAGTGATATTTGATTTTTCAAAATTGAAGTTAAACGATTTTTACAAGTGACTAATTATGAAATTGGTGAAAGTCCATTTGTAGCCCGTATATATACATTGTTTTAGTTAAATTTTCCTAAAACAAATCTATGTAATCAAATTACATATTGACAAATTAGTAGAAACATTGCCACACTTGATAATATTATCCCCTATTTTTTAATTAACAAATATGCTAAGCTTTCATTTTCTCGAAACAAGAGAAAATGGACTTACACTTTAAATCCATTTGTTAATTGTTTTTTTTTACTGCACTAACGTGTACACCTTTAAGTTAGCTTCCACAAACAAAATAAAGAAAAAGTAAATATAAATGGACTCAGATCATCTTCAAAATAAACGACTGATATATAGACACATATATTTACGGTTCTACTTCAACAATAACGCTATATCAAAAGGAGATGCATATGCTACAGGGATAGGAAATACAACGTTTCCATTTTATCCTAAATCGACCACTCTTATAATGCAGAATATATTTTACATGCGAGCAGTAAATTCAGCTGTAGATTCATGGGCGTTTTTTGGCAGATGGATCACATTTGGCGTATAATACGTTTAATATGTTGTGACGCTTTATTGGGTTCAGAAAGGGACGAAAATATTCGTGACACGTCCATCTCCCGCGACTCGACCTTTTTCTCCTACGTCGAGAAAGAGGTAAACCGTAACTTCGTCTGTCTTTTTTTCTCCTTCGCCTCTTCTCGCTGCATTTGCCTTTTTTTGCACCATCTCCTCTTTCTGCCATTTTTATCAGCCTACAGTACAGTGGCGAATTTACTTAACCCATTAGATGCCAAAGCCAAGTGCAAACCTTCATAATGCACTATTTCATTCATTTTCTACAGTAAACTAATTAGAGAACAATTATTTTTATTGAGTTTGTAACTTTTATAGCAGTCAGTGCAATATTTAGTCACAACGATCAAAACTAAAAGTCCCACTGTTTAGGTAGAAATAAATGAAAATGAAGCGTCCCACAAAAGAGATAAAATAAATAAAAAAATCAAAAGAGATAATGATAAATAATGGGTTAAAATCGCGGACAAAGTTAATATTTTTATATTTTATATTTTATATATGTAAAACAAAAGGAATATATTATAATGAAATGACTTCAAAAAATAAAAAATGTAAGATTGTAATATTAAACGTAGTATTTGTGTCTTTAAGTGCAATCGTAATCAGAAAAAGCACAAATTTATAAAAATACGATAACGAGCATTTCCCTATGGGAACTGATGAATCTTTATTCATTTTATACAGTTCTATTTTTAATGCGCGATTCAATCATGCATGTTAACTACATATACTTATGCCTTATATTTTTAACGAATAATAAAAAAATATATCCTCAAATAATTGCGGAAATGTTGTTAAAATAATGTATAAATTAAATACTATTCATAGCTTATCAAAATAAGAAGAAAAATGCTTTTACTTTCATAATATTGGGAGAATTCGCCGCCTCAGAGCTTTCTTTCTTTGCAGAACACTGTGACAAAACGAGCAACAAAGAAGGCTCCTGCGTAAGTCAAGTTGGTTCAATAGTATGCCGATACGTTGCAACACAGAACCGCGATTTCGTTCCTCGAAACGAATTTGGCACGAATGCACATCGTGGATTATTTTCGGCGACGCTGCAGGTGCATTGGAGCACCGCGAAGAAAAACGACGCCGACTGAATCTTTTCCAACTGCAAACGTCACTGGCATGCAGTATCTGCTGCATTAAGCGGGCACTATACGTTTTATTGTTCTTTATGTTCTCCATAAGAGAAAGAGATCTCTATATCCAGGATAGATTCTAATGTTTTTTACGAATTACTATAACCACTAGTTTGTTCAATAAGTTCACGGAGCATTGTCTATTTCTCAACAGTAGAACGAAAATTTCGATGTCATTTTAATATTTCATGTTTCATAAGAAACTCAAACCAAAATTTCGATATGTTTTTGCAATATTTAAAATAAAGTTGTGGGTTTCAAAAAGTTGTGTGCACAGTAGAAGCCGCATTCGCTAACAATGCGACCTTGTTAGCAACATTTGGAGCATTTTTGAAGTTTTAAAGTCTTTGACTTTTAGTTTATCTTTTTAGTTTGAAGACTTTAGTGTAAAACTTTAGTTTAATGTCTTTAACTTTTAAAATCTAAGTTGAAAGTTAACATTTAAAGTTATAATTATGATTATATAATCTTTCAAGAAGCTCGATAAAATATTCAGTTTTAAACTGTTTCATACACCATTAACTATTACAATTACATATACAGGTTTTTTAAATTAAATTCACCCTTTTGCAAATCAACTTATTTTACATGTGTATTATATTTAAATAACATCAAATAATGTTAATTACATAGTAAGAAATCAAAAGATCTTTTGTAATTCATACAATTACATAATCACATATGGCGATGAAGGTATGTATGAAAACTGTGTGCGGATAATTCAGTAATTCGGTAATAATAGTACTTGATAAAAGTACTTGATTTGTAAAAGGGTGAATTTAATTTGAAAAACCTGTAGCGCCTTTTATTTTCTCTTATGCTCTCGACAAATGTCCACACAAATTATACATCCTTAAAATTGCCATAGCAAGCGTCCTAAATTGGATTTTTTTAATAATTGGTTTAATAACAGCCAAGTGATATTCGTACTATATTTTAATAACTGATTTTTTCAATGGCTGTGATTACTGCAGGTACGAAAGCTGATACACAAAGTTTACAGTTTTAAACCGTCTTTATATGCAAAGTGTTAACGTGTGAACACTTACGATTATAGAAAAAAGCAAGAAGAAATGGCTGCAGGATCGCGAAATTCTGACTCATCTGCCTTTCGCGGAAAGCTACTTTTTGCAGTCCATGGTCGTGCGTGAACGCATTACTTCCTTCTGTTCTCACCTCGTATAACTAGCCCGACTCGACGGTCGCCTTTGAACCCTCATTTTGTATTTTTTAATGTCATTATTTACTTATGAAATACTGCTAGATCGCGAAAAGAGACAAAAGTATATAGTGTCACAATGCGTTCCCCCTGTACTATAAAATGATAACTTTATTCCGTAATGAAACGAAATGATTTGGATTGTTCATCACTTATGAACTAGTGGTAGATACTTATACGAAGAACACGATAATATATGACCACTACAAAGTGCTTTTGTAATTAAATATAACTTTATTTTATGGTAGATTGAATGATTTCAAATAAATTTGAAAGGAAAAGCCTAAACGAATTTGGACACACTGTAATGTAAAAATTGTTGAATATCAACATATTCAGCATTGTCATAAACGTATTTTGTATTTCAATTTTGAGTTGTATGATCAAATTTATTCCGCCAAATTCCGATAGATAGAAAATTTTGAAAATTATGTTACAAAAGCATCTTATTCTACCTGAATTTAATTTTTATCACAAAAATTATTTTTTATAAAAAATAGCTTATGAATTATTACCTTGATGTTCAAGTGAGTAACAGGAGAACAAGAATCAAAAATTCAAAACAACGTGAAATAATTTTGGGTAACCTGATTATTTTTCTTAAGTAATATACGAAGACGCGCTTCTCTTTCCGTACCAATGAAATATAGTTCCATTAAGAAACCATGATACCGAGTTACGAGTAATTAGTGGTGATAATTATTTTAACACGTTAGAGGTCTCCGACAAAGATTTACGTTCTTCCTTAGACAAACCTTCTTGGCCACGTTTACATTATTATCTTGCTTTTCGCGGCCCTCGTGATACATTATTATGAAACAAAAATGGATTTCAACCAAGTAATGTGGGTTTCTTTGCTCGCTGCTTAATTTATGTTTGTTTTGAAATAGCAGATTTTTTCCACACTAATTTTACGTATAATTGTACTTTACGTCTAAGGTGTATAAAGATTTCCTGTCATCGAACATTAATGATTGGGGGGAATTAATGCAGAAATGTATGATGTAAATTAAGATTTAATCGGGTTGTGTACGACGAATATATTCGTTATGAAAAAATGGCATGTTTTTAAGAAGATAATTCGAGTATACGCGTCACGATATAAAAAATGCCAACTATTCATAAGTATACTCATCATATACAATTAAATTTCTTACATTTCACAAGTTTATGCACAAAGCACAAAAAAGTTTCATGTCCTTTCGTTATGTATCTTTTGAAAATATTGTTTTAATTTTCAAAAAATGTAACAAATAACGCGTGTACGCAATCTCGAGTTACTAGAACCAAACGCGAGAAAAATATTTCTTTTTTTTTATTCATTTTTTTGATGAACCGATTAATGTTTGGGACTTTTAGTAGTAAAAATATAAAGGGTGCGTGAAGCCAGTGATATAAAACACAACTTGCGTTATCCCCATTGATTTCGCTTCAACTTCTAGAAGCCGGAAGATTCCAAGTAAGTTTGATGTACATTTTGACCACTATAGTTGATTAATAAATTTTGCGCCTTTTTTGAAAAATATTTAATATACCATGTTTATACTGAGTTTGTAATATAATTTATATAATTTTTAGGTTAGATAAATAATATTTCTATCGGTTCGCTTAGTTTCCTACATTGTACCGCACTTGTAATCGTACCGGTACGATTTAAGAAATTACGTTCAAATTCCATCTAAATCGCTAACATTTAAACTTACCATGATTTTTTTTTTAATTTTTCACGCATAGGGAAAAGAAAATGTGGTCTTTGGACGTAGAAATGTTGAAAGAAGACAAAATATACTATTGTTTAAAATATTTGTAATATTTTTTCCTTTTAATGCCTTCTAAAAGTTTATTTTTTCAATTTGTTATATATCGTACTTTATATGAAAATTATTATGTTCATTTGTTTTGACACTGTTGTGTTTCAATACAATAAAAAAGTACATTATATATTTCAAAATAAAATTGATTACCAAATAACGTAGGTACAATTTAGGATATAGGTGTCCTAAATCGTACTCTTACGACATTTTCAAAAAATACTCGAACGATTCTCTTAATATTATTTTACACGTAGAATGTTTAGAAGGTTTCTGCAGACATTAAAGTATAATAGAAAACAAGGATTTTAGTACAATTGTGTATTGCGTGATATATATATCAAAAATTCCTTAGTACGATTTTGGCAAATCTCGCCTGCAATCTTTCTCCTTCCTAAGGATATTCCGACATTCCTGCAAAAATCGGTCCTGCCGGAGTGCGACTCTAAAGGTCGATGAATCGTCCCATAAAAACGTTACCGCTCGTCTCTTACGCGCTTATAATTTCTAGTAAACGGCTCGCTCGTATCTCAGGTCAATTAAGGCGAACTCGTCCGTAAACGACAAACACGTGGAACGTGAGTCTCTCGCGGAGGTCCCGTTGCATCCTTTATGCTACTTTATTACGTACGCAAGAGGTTTACGAAAATGTCCACCCCTTGCGCTACTGAGGAAAACTGGAAAAACTGTGACAGCGTAGCTTCAATCATTTTATCGTATACTAGGTTGTTCGCGCTGTCTATGCGTCAACAATAGAACTTGGACTTTGACGTCATTTTAATATGTCGATATCTCGGCTTACATGCTGCAATTTTAATATTTTTTTGTAATATTTTAATCGAAGTTTTGGGTGTCAAAAAGCTGTGCGCGAAGTGAGTGCCGCGTTGTCTAACAAAGCAACAAAAATGCATTCGAATACAACTTCAGTCAGCAACATGTGGGCGTTTTTTAACTTTTAGTGTTTTTCATTCTAAGTCTTTAACTTTTAGTTTAAAATCTTAAACTTTGTAGCTTAAGGTCCTTAATTTTTGAAGTTATTTTTACAACTATAAATTTGTTCTTTTGATTTCCGTTCTGCAAACTTATTGAACAACCCAGTATAATATAACAAACTTTGCTCTGTGAGAGTTCAAAGTTATTTTACACCAAGCGCCAGGTATCATTATGTATTTCGTTGGGAAATCTCGGTTGAGTTATTGACCATTTGGATATAAGAAATATGAATGACAAGCATGTGGAGCGTGAGACTCTCTCAGGGATCGCGCTGCACCATTTATACAACTTTACTGCATATGAAATATGTTTATGAAAACGTCTGCTTATGTCTTGCGTTATTGAGAAGATTTTTAAAAAGTTAGAAGATTTTTTAAAGAATTACAAACTTTAATATACACGCAGATATAAAACATCATAACAAAAAGATTGATTTTTTAAGTAATATAAAAATACTTCAATATAATACTAAAATGATTTAAAACATTGAAATAGCTGCAAAATTTGTATTCCTTTCTTCGATATGATCGATCATATGTCGAACAACTATTTTTTGGAAAGATCATACTTGTGCGTCTGAAATCCATAAATTTATGAATAAGTTGCACATTGTTGCGCAAATTAATTTTATATTCACTTACCTTCCATTTTACTATGTAGGATGCAATAATTAAGAGCACAGTCCCCAAAATATATAGAAATTTCAGAGCATTTGCTTATTCATCAACATATGGTGACAATAGCAATAAAAATACTGCGACGTAATTATTTAAGTTATTTGCTTGAGTAGATATATTTATCAAGAAGTATATACTGTCTAAATTATATGTATTATGCAATAATTATGAAACATTAATCTCTAAAACAAGAATCAGTCTTTTTATCACTGTGTAGCGTAGGATAAATTTCTCGTATACCTATAGTGTACTAAACTTGCTCCTACAATGATTCTAATATTTTGCATATCAAGAAACCGATTACTTATTATAATTCGATGTAAAATGTCAAAATAACTTTTACAATGCAAGAAACAATTAACCACGATCACGTAGAATGTTAATATTCCGTAAAGAAACTGGTGTATCGTTTATGTAACGTGATTACGTACGCAAAAGATTTATAAAAATGTCTAGAAATCTTCTGCTGCTATCGAAAACAATTGGGAAAACTACAGCAATGTAGAATTAATCGTTCTATGGTACGGCTATATTATATTAAAGTAAAATGTTATATATTTAATTGAAAATTAACGGAAGAGTGGTTAATATTTTTTGATATAAAACATATATTAATAACAAACACGTGGAACGTGAGCATCTGTAGAAGATGGTATTCTTTATTCCACTTTATTACGTAAGTAACTTGGAAGAGTGCGACGGCATAGATTCAAAGCTAGAACTACGAGTCACTGTACCGATTTATCAAACCATACTATATATATCTTCAAAGAAAAGAAGGCCAAAGAGTAAAAGTAAACAAAAACATATGATCACTTGCAATAAGTGTATAAATATCGTAATACACTGATTGAAAATCAACGAAAGTGTATCATTATGACGTCAAAATTATTATCAGAAATGAAGGACAAATTATCTTTGCACCTATATTTTTTTAGTCATGATGGTAATCTCAACTCCTTACAACTCAAATTTCTTCGAGATATTCGTACTGCAACTACATTTCAACTTCGACTTTCGTGTAACGTAATATTATAAAACAAATAAAATAAAGAAAGAGTCATAAATATTAGATAAAAACAAAGCCAATGCGTATATGAATAATTATTTTCTGTGATCTATGAAGAATTAAACATAGAAATATTGAACTGTAATCATTGCCAATCCCTGAGTTGTTTTAGGCAACGAGTAAAGTTAAGAAATAATATTACAAATGAAACGTTTATATTCCATTCCTTCAACTTTGGTTCTCATTCTTAGAAATATTGGGGCATAGCCAGCATTTTGTTTTGCCAAGGAGGGGAAGAGGTTCTGCCTTTGTTATTCTTCATAAATTAATGCAGATTGATTATGCCCATGTATTATCTATACGTTGTGTCCTTTATTAACTATAATCATTTTTAAAAAATAATATTTCCCCATCATTTAAATCCATACAATCTAAAGAGTGATATATTATCACACGATCTTTCGTTAGTTCATCAATCCATAAGTAGTTAGCTTGTTTAGCGTAGTTATCACATCGTGTAACATTTTTGGTACACGTGACACTGCAATGAGTTCGATTGTAAAAGTCAGTCGGTACGAAACATTTCGATTGGTAAAAGGAAGCTGCCGTATTCGAATTTGTTAAATATAAAGTGAGTGAAATAAAATATTTAACAAAGGAGGTAGTAGGTAAATATACGGATATAACATTTTTTGTTTTTCATTTGTTCCCGTTGAGAAATAAGTTTGAACTATTATACATAATATATATATAATATATGTGAGTCAACCAAGCTTATGTACTTTGTTCTATACTACATTTTTTATAATGCCTCATTCTTTTAGCGCAAATATCTTTCATAGAATTAAATATCTCATAAAACGTATGTTTTCAGCACATTTAATAAATATTTTCGCGGGTACTGTTTAACGCGTACCATAAACAATACGCATAGCACGGCACGTGTTAAACATAAAAAATGTCCATCATCCTAAGCTCACTGCTCCAATCCTTTCACTCATGCAGAAATAAGTGGCTTCTTTCTGACAATTCAACTTACATGTCCGTTGTCATCGAGTTGATTGTTGGTCAATTTCAGTTTGTCGAAGGAGACCGGCTGCTTCATCCAGTGAGCACCGCTTGCGGGACTGTCCGGGTGCACGTGGATCCTCGGAGGCGAAACCGGATCGGCACGGCCGGCTACCACCCAGGCGCTGCTGTGAAAAGCGTATCTGTACCTCTTGTCGTCGCAAGGAACGAAATCCATCACCAGGAGGTAGTCCGTGTTGGGATCCAAACCGAACAGCCGACACTGAAACGCGATGATAGGCTCTGTTCGGATGCTGACTTTATAGCCGTGAAAACTTAAGCTTTTATCGTTCGGACAAATTTGAAAGTAGGTACTTCCAACGCGATGAAAACTTTTGAAAGCCGCTGCAAGTGCTTAAGCGTGGCACATCACGGCTTTACAAATTGTGCGTCTTGGCAACGATTTATTATACAATATGTGATAACGGTTTATATATGATTATTATATGATAATAATGTATAATAGCGGTTTCACAAAAGGTTTTACGAACTACTTAATATCCTCGTTGGTAGGTAAAATGGAAGAAAACTCCGTTTGAAAAGATGTATCGATACTTTTATTTTTTCTTGTTTGTTTTGTTTTACGTGCAATAGTATTCTATACAACAAATATCTTATCTACCGTGTATGTTAACAGTGATAGTCTGATTGCTAATCGATAATTAGGAATATTGAGGAATACCCCTCTTTTCTATGCAAAGTTTCATTGTGAACGTGGAAACTATTTTTTTCTGTCGCCACGGCGAAGATTGATGAGAAAAAATATTACAATCGGTGTTCCATTTAATACGGAGAAATGTAAAGTCCATTGAAACAAAGTAGAGCTTTAAAGGAATTCTCGTTTTTTGGAAGAAATGTGATTAAAACTTTCTTGGAATTACGATAGAAGATGTTTTGAATATAATATGGAAAAATAAATACCATAAGAAACTAGGGAAATAAACTTTGCACATGTATATTAAGAAAATCAAACTGTTCATCGTGAATCTAAATAATTTTACTCCGACGATAAACATTTATACATACTCTTGCTAATAGAAAATGATCTTATAAAAAGCATTTTTTTTTTGCACGTTACATTTCCCAAAATGTATCTTACTGCTAATTATGCCATAATATTCTTGAATCGTTAAACCACATACCTCGTTGCTTGGCAACGAGAAAAAATGAAATCTTGTCTATATCCTCGGTCATTCTCTGAATTTTAACAACGTATTCGTTTATATATAGAGTATTTATGTTACTTGTCATTTATTCAATTGCTCTATTTTCAATATCCGAATACACACATTATAATTATTAAACGACGACGTTTCAAAACTTTGCCATTGGTGTATAAACACTATATATTGAAAATAAAAAGTGTTTGGAGTGGACAAAATAATGCTAATTGGATCGTGCACTATACTATAATGTATTAATACATCGCCTACAAGATCCACATTGCGCGAAAAAGTGTTCATTCCTTAGTCCTTCATTCAACTTAGAACAGTTAGCAATCAAGGGGTTAACACTAAACCTACTAATCACTTTCCAAACCATATTTAAAATCTTAGAAAATACCTTGTCTCAAAGTTCTACTATTTTCCAAAGAAATAACCAAGCGATCGTTTCCATTGGTCCGGTAGGTTTAACATTGTGAGTGCAACGCCTGGAGGTAGAATAAGAGAGAAAAAGAATTGAGATGGTTACCTGAAAAGTTGGGAACATCCTTCTTCCCGCTTTGGTGACGATCATCTCGGTTCCCAATTGATGAAATTCCTCCCATAGGGGTTTAGCCTCGAGGGCGGCGCCGGCGCCTGCGAGGGCAGGATGCAGTGGCCTCTTAGCGCCGATCTCCTCACCGGAGGAAGAGCCATTGTCGCTCAAATGGTGATCGCCATGGTTATGACTGCTGCTGCTGTTATTGTTGTTGTCGTCGTTCCGTGGCTCTGATGTGGCCGACAAGGACAAGGCACCGGCGGTAACGTGCTGACCCAAAGGACCTTTCGTCATGTTCGGGCTGCGCGAACGCTTTACCCTGCCGGCGGTCTGCAAGCAAGCTAAGAGCGCGATTTTTCCTTAACCCAATGTATGCCAAAGCCAAATGCAAACCTGGATAATGTATTAATTCATTAATTTCCTAAAATAAGCTAATTAGAGAAGATATACTTTTTTCGAGTTTGTAACTTTTATAGCGATCAGTACAATATATAGTTATAGGAATCAGAAGTAAAAGTTCTACTGCTTAGGTAGAAATGAGTAGAAAACAAGTGTTCCAAAAAAGGGACAATGGGCAATAATAGGTTCTATTTGTACTTTATGAAAAAAAATGAAAGCCTTGTGAAAGAAAGCGATTGGTGTCTATCGATTCACTATTGCAGTTGTTTACTTTTAATCATTATTTCCAGTTTTTAACGTTTATAATGGAATATAGTATCTACGTAATATGAATGGTTATTATTAATAAAATGTTGGTCGGAAAAAATTATAATGCCAAATATGATTTAATATTAATACACTGTTAGGTTTATAATAACCAACATACCATTATTTACTGCCCATTTTTTTCCTTGACAAAATACTTATAAAATACGTAAAAGTGTACAGAAATATATTTTCTATTATAATTCGAACCTGGATACAAGTGTCCGTTATGTCAGGGATTATACTCCCAATCTAATAGATTAATAGCCGACGGTTAAGTGTACAGATGGTTTAGTAGTAAGCTTATGAATGCATATGTCGTAAAAAATTATTAATCAGGAGTTTAACTAACGCCAATATATTTAGATACGCCGTGAATATTTATAAAAACACAAGGGACAAAATGGAGCAAGAATATAAATGCTTTTATCATTTGGATCTTGCGAGAAAATTATGGAACATTTTGACAAATATAACATCCAGTCAAATGTTATCAAATATTTAAATTAGTTAATTAATTAGGTATGTATGAAAGTAATGTTATTCATGGTCAAACTATATTAAAGCTTTAGCGTTTTTAGACGTGAAAATGAAGAAGAAGAAGATAATAAATATTTTTAATTTTGTGGCAGTGGTCAAAGGAGATATATGGACAAATTTTTTTAATTAATTCAATGTCAATCACTAATCAAGGCTAAACTGTTACCACATGCTTGTTAAACGTGTTTTTACTTTTACAGTAGTCTATCAATAAGTTTACATTCCTTTATGACCAGAAGCGATATTCTAATATCTTTTGGCATAACTAAGAAAAGTGATGCTACTTATGAGCTCTTCAACCGTAGGCCAATAAATATTAATTTTCCTTTGTTCTATATCCTCTTGAAGATGTATGGACGAGAAAGCACTAGAAACTATTCGAAACAATTGCTAAATTATCAATGGCTTATAACTCTCATAACGATATTATAAATAAAAAGACTAATAAAGACTTCATAACATGATACATCCGTATTTTTCTTCATTCACCGCTTTATTCTTTACATAATTTTTTGGTGGAATTCGTCGTAAGTAAATATATCTGCACGTACGTGCACATGTCATTTATAAAAAAATGTAAGGAGTATTTTCTTTAAAAAAAAAGAATCATTCACTTGTAATTAAAGAAAAATATTCCTGTTTATTATTCTTGGAATTTGTTGACGATTAAAATCGATCTAAATTTTGCTTTTAAGGTTGCTACAAACTTACAATGTACATTATTTGTCTATTTTTTACGACTTATCTGACCTCTATCGACAATCAATCTTCCATTTTTTTTCACAAACAGTGCATTAAAAAAAGATTGCGTTATAAATTCGACAGTTTATCAAGGTATCTCTATAACTTACTTTTTACTTATATCTTTCAATACGGGATAGTCTTTATATGTAAATTAATATTAAAAACTAAAGGTAAATCAATATTTATGAAATATATGGTATCCAAATATATGGTATATGCAAAGAATAATAATTTAAAATTTTCAGATCTCCTTTCCTTCAATATAAAATATCGATTTATCGTCTATTCAAAAAGTTTTCATTTGTTATTATATTTTACTTATTCAAACGTTCTCTTTCTCTTTATTCATTGTATGCTAAAGCCAAGCGCAAACCTAGGTAATGTACTAATTAATTCATTTCCTGCAGTAAGCTAATTAGAGAACAAATATTTTTATCAGTTTATAACTTTTATAGCAATCAATACCACATTTAATTACGACAATTGAAATAAAAAATTCCACTGTTTAAGGAGAAATAAATAAAAAACAAGCATCCAAAAAAAGGACAATTGTAAATAACGGGTTAAAACGAATTTTAATGTAGGAAATAATAATGTGCACAAATTCAAATAAGATATGCTCTATATGTAGAGATAAATTTTAAATAATGCATTGCAATGCAATATCTACGAGCGTAACTTGAAACTAATTTGAAAAATAAAAATCAAGCCTCCCAAAAAAGGAAGAATTATAATGAATAATGGTAAATAATGGTTTAATTCGGTCGCCCCCAAATCTGCTGGCTGAGTTATTTGTCCCGTTTGCCCCTAACTCCACCCAGATCGCACTCTGGGAATAGTCGAACAATCTATACAAAGAACATTGATCAGCAAAGCATGAAGTGTATCGAGAAACGCGATGTCGAAAACATACCTTCCATCTGCTGCATAGGTGACGGCACGGCCGCCAATTGGTGGTGATGGGTTTGATGGTGCACGGACCATTGCTGATAACGGCAATCAGCGGTGATCTCGTGTCGTTGCTCGCGTTGCTGCTGCATGCTCGAATACTTTCAGTTCCTCCGAGAGAAGTCACACGGCCGATCGAGGATCGAATTCCGGTGTGGCAGGAAGAGACATTCGATTTCACGAACTTATCGAGCGTAATCGCATTGCACCTATGCACCAGTGTCCTGTGGCGATTTACGACTCGAAGAAGGCACTTTGACACGAGGTAGCACTATGCGACGAGCATGTACATTCGGCTATTCACCCAATTAACACGCTTTGAACCGTCGAAAGAACACGAATGTGGCGGTTTTCTCGTTCTTATTAGAATATAACCAATACGACGATTAACGAAGCACTTTTGTATCCGTAAGCCAGGTGAAGCGTTCATCCACTTGTATCGTCGAGACTTTGAGCTTGAGCTGTCCTGACACGAGCTCGTTAAATCCGTCGGCGCATTTGCTCGTCGATACCGATTCGATGTACGGATACGTAAAAGTGTCGTATGTACGAATGACGATGAACATGGAAAGGCAGGGGTTTCTCAGAGTGAACAGCAGACTCGTATGTAGCCGTTAAAGAATTTTACCCACAGCGAGACACAATCCGCGACATTTTTTACGCAAGCTCGTTCACGGATGGGAGCCGACACTCACTTTTAGAAGTCCACCGATGATCGAGACACTGTCACGTTACACGTGCCCGACATTCCAAGAGTTTCCTCCCGGCGCGGTCCTCCGTGAGAAAAAATAAGGGTGGAAAGGAGGGGGGCAGCGCACCGTGCAACTGGTATCCTCACCGGAGGCGGCTCATTACCAGTTTCGCGCGATCGACGACGTGCGTGATCCTGCGCCGTGTCTCCCCGAACATCGTCGGTCCCACTCCTCTCGCGAACAGGACTTGTCCGCACCTAGCACCTCGAATGCTGACAGGGCCCGAGTATCGCGCGCAGGCCGCCCGAGGCATCGGGTGAGTCGAAAGGAACTCGACCGAGGGGACTACCTCGTGGCTTATCATCGGTGCGGAGCTCCCCTCTCCCGTGCCCTTTCCACCCCCGCGCCAATGAGTCTGCGTCCGAGGCGCACGCGTGGGAGGACGCGCCAGGTCGCCTTGCGCAGGGGGTGGGGCCAGCCGTGGATCCTCCCACGTCGTGCACCCACGCCGCGTATGCTCCGCGCCAGTTAGGAGGGGGGCGGAGTCTTCCCTTATCGTCCGCTTCGGCGCGCACGCAGGGACGCAGACGGTGCGCAGCGCGCCACGGGGCCCGGTGTTCGCGGCCGACCCCCTTTAACCCCGCTATTTTAACCTCCTCCGCGACGGAGGCGCGAGTTTACTCTCGAGTTTACTCTCAAGCCGGCACGGCGTAAGATCGATCCCTCCTGCCGTCGTTCGGCGTCCTCCCTATGAATCTTGGCGCGTTCATTAACCCTCCGCAGTCCATGATGTTCCGTACGCGCCGCTTAAACTCGCTTATTGCAGCTTGTATTCGGGTTGTATCACCGAAATACACGGTGGACTGTCGAAGAGTTTTCTTAAAGGCGCATTCCTGATGGACGGAAATAGAAAAGCGGCCGAGAGTTTATTTGGTTCGCGTGCACGGTCATTACAAAGCGTCGATGGCAAGGGATACGCGATATCGAGCTGTACTCGACATAGGAGCGGGAAGGGTTAACGAGTCCGCGGTACGTGCGTCATTGGTGAGCCACACACTGGATTCTTTCG
This sequence comes from Ampulex compressa, assembly GCA_038496175.1. Taxonomy (NCBI): domain Eukaryota; kingdom Metazoa; phylum Arthropoda; class Insecta; order Hymenoptera; family Ampulicidae; genus Ampulex; species Ampulex compressa. The sequence continues at coordinate 94,519 of JBCFXI010000125.1, read as the reverse complement.
CCACGATAAAATCCGATCAAGAAGCAGGATTACGAGGCGATTCATCGGCAGCATACAGTACAATACAGCAGTATACAGTACAATAGTGTGGCATAAATAGAAGCGTTTGATTTTGTTGAAATTAACGTTATATTGATTAGGTGTGAAAATCAACTTTTGTTTGTAGACAAATATAACACGCTTTTAATCCTAAATATATATGTTATTCTTTTAGAAAACTTTGTTGTTTTTCGGATTTGAACCTAATATTTTATTTGTCACGTATAACGAAGCTACGTATCTGGATATGCTGTTTAGTGTTGATGGATATGGTCGGTGTTAGGGTTCAGTGATGGTTTAAAGAAGGGCGACTATAGTAGACATTAATTCTTAAACGGAATTCGCTGATAAATCGCGTGGTGTGAGTGGAAAGTGACATAATACTTTTGCGACAGGGAAAGTGTTTAAATAATTTGCGACACATTTATACTCTGGAGTTTATAGTTTTTGTTTAACATCAGAACTTTTGAACATCTCTGCTATGGCATGTGAACTGCTAATAGGTCTCTTTACCTTTCGTGTTTACTCTCTTTAGTTTCACAGATATTTATAGTATCTGCTTATGAACAAATAATATTTAGTATTCAGCTTCAATTCTGTACACTTGGAATGTCAGTAGCACTGGCATGAACATTTATTCGGGAAATATGGAACGATCAAGACTCTTGCCGACAGCTTGGAATTTTGATTGCGCTGCGCATGAATATATACTAGGTTGTTCAATAAGTTCGCGGAGCGCCTATTCGTAAAGAGTGGATCTGAAATTTTTACGTAATTTTAATATTTCATGTTTTAGAAGAAACTCAACCAAAATATCAATATTCCTTGAAAAATATTTTAAATAATCTTTTGGGTTTCAAACAGCTGTGTGTACAGTGGGTGCTGCATTCACTAATAATGCAAGAAAAACTCAACATTTGTAGCGTTTTTCTACTTTTAAAGCGTTTTTCGTTTAAAGTCCTTAACTTCCGGTTTAACTTCTTAGTGTAAAGTTTTTAACTTCTGAAGTCATTTTTACAACTATAAATTAATTTTTTGATTTTTGTTCCGCTAACTTATCGAACAAGCTAGTAGCTTCATTGTCGTATTGTACTGAATTATGTGGTGGTGACCAACGATACAGCCGTGAATTTTCAATAAATCGATGCCCATTCATGAAAGTATGATTATCGGATTGAAATAATGCATTTACTTGGCGGAACTAAATTGATAAAATGTTAGTTAAAAAAACATTTCACGTTAGTGCAACCGTAAATTTGTTTCGTGCTAAATAGTATAAAAAACGGGGAAAATGGAGCAGAACGAGTTTCACGATATCTGCAAATAATGTTATTCGAATAGCTATTCTAAATGGTTTTATTACTAATCAACATTAAAAATCGATCACTTTATTCAATTTCCTCCATAAATTGGCGAATAACCGATAAATCAGAATGTTACGTCTTTCATGCTAGAAAATAATGGTAAATGTATTTGGTTAAAGTGTGTTTATAATCATCGAGACAAAAGAAGGAAGTGTGCGAATATTCTTGAAGCGCGATCGTGCTCTTGTGCAAATTTCGTTACCTTTAAATCTTTATTTTACACATTATAATTGCAATAATTTGAAACCCATTTTAATTCTTTTAAATTATATAATTAGGAGCCGGTGAATCCTTTACTGAACATTTTCTTATTAGCTGTACTTAAGACTGTGTGTAACCTTCTGATACGTACAGAAAATAAGTACGTTTTGAAAGGCGATTTAAATTTCAGGTCATTGTGTTAAAATTTTGAGCGCTAGGCACGCTTATTCATTTTTCTCCAGAGTTAAAATTTTGAGCGCTAGGCACGCTTATTCATTTTTCTCGTAGAGTTAATCAATACATTGCACATGAGTAAATAACCATAGAATAAAATCACGTAAAATGATGTAAACAGCTAAAATAAACTGCATTTGGCGACGTTGAGTACCAAAGCTAATGTTGCAAATGCAAATAAACACAAAAGGAATGACACAGTATTTCGTAACGATGAATATCGAATAATTTTGATTACAAATGAATACACAAATGAATTAGGCGGCAATAAACATAACACAGAAATTTATGTCAGAAAATTGTGTACACGAACAAAAGCCAAGATATTTTAATCGTTGACGGTAAAGGCAAAATCTGTGCATTGACACGTTCCGTGCCACGGGTATCGTTTATGGTACACGTTAAGCTTGATCCTCAGAGCACGTGCACCGCAAACGACACAAACGAGCATATTTATTAAATGTGTTGAAAACATACATTTTATAACAAATTTAATTCTGTGAAATATATTTCCACTAAAAGAACGAGGCATCATAAAAAATGCAGTATAGAACAAAGTACGTAAATTTGTTTAATTGTTATATATACACGATAATTAATAATGACGTGTAATTGTTGAAACTTGTTTTCCAACGGAAACAAATGAAAATAAAAAGTTTTATCTTCGTATATTTACCTGCTCCTTTTTTTATCAAATATTTTAATTCCGTCGTTTTTTACTTAACAAATTCGAATACAGCAGGTTCTTTTTACTAATCAAAAATTTTCGTACAGACTGATTTCTATAATCGAACTGATAGCAGCACAACGTGTCCCAAAAATAGTACACAATGTAAACAAATTACTTATTACTTATGGATCGATGAAATAATGAAATATTGTGTGATAATACATCAATCTTTAGTCCAACCATCAAATGGCCTAAACGACAAGTTGAACAAAAACGGCTTGCCACGGAAGGTGTTAATCGACAAATTAACACAATTGGGCGAATTCGACGTTCTTCCAACAACGAAGGTTTCTTCTATTTTTTTGCGTCCCATGCAATCTTCACTATCGAGTTCAACAATTTTGATTTGGCTTTTAATGCGGCTGCTTCTGTTTAATATAAAAACTACCAAAGTGATGGATGTGTTAGTTTCGAAATTTCTTATAAATAAATTCATAAAAATATAAATGTAAATATTTGAAAATTTTCCATCGGTGTGCTTCGGTTAGTAAATATTTACTTGCCTTTTTGTATTGGTTTTTGGTTGGCCATGTTTTATTAATTACAGGTTCGGTGTATCTGCTGTTTATGTCAAAACGCATACACCAATGATTAAATACGTCATTTAATAAGGAGTAAAAGTACTCTAAGTATGCGTATATTCACTATATCTTACTTTTATTACAAGAATGGTTCTTTAATCGGATATTGGTATTCCATATGATAATATTAATTTTGTTAAAAATAAATTTCGGCAGCTGTAAGTTTTTTTTTACATTCATTTTCAGCACTGACTGCTAAGGTACTTTGGCCTGTGAGTATTTTCATTCAATAGTTATATAGATTCAGTGTCAGTTTATAGATCACGACGTTTATGCCATTATAAACTGATAGAGCGATAAACGAAATCCAATACCTTACCGAAGCAATATTGAACACACATGGTCATAGTAGTCAGATGACGATCGATCACTTGGTGTAGGTACTACTTATAAATAAATTAGCATCTATATTTCAAAGATAGATATGATTTAATATAGACGATTAAATCTAACACAAAGTATTTAGAAAGACCACTTTAATCGTCAACAGTAGAACTAAAACGTCGACGTCATTTTAATATTTCATGTTTCATGAGAAACTGAACCAAAATCTCAATATATTTCTAATATTTTGAATAAAGTTTTGGGTTTCAAAAAGCTGTGTGCACAGTGAGTGCCTCATTCGCCAACAATGCAAAAAAAAACACGTTCGATTTTGTACGATAGTACAATACGATACAGTACATCAATACGACATTATCAACATTTGGAGCGTGTTTTAATATTTAAAGTCTTTAACTTTTAGTTTAACTTTTTAGTTTAAAGTCTTTAATTTAAAACTATAATTGACATTCTGAACTTTAGTAAACTAAAAAACTTTAGTTTAAAAATTTTGTTTATAAGTCTTTAACTTTTAAAGTCGATTTTACAACGATAAATTCTTTTTTTTTATTTCCGTTGCGGAAACTTGGTGAACAACCTAGTATATAAACGACACATAATTAGATAGACAAATTTGTATCTCCCACAATGAAGCGACTTTAATCCACGATGATTATTATCTGACGTTTCATTTTCTCTTTGCGTTTCAAGTAATTATCATTGCCACTCAGCGAATAAATCGTTCTAAATCAAAGAATATCCCTATGATTTGCCAATGGTCCCCTTTTTCGCGTATATTCCCTTTTTCCTCTTCCTTTATAATAAGAAATTACGCAGGTAATTAGTGCAAGGAGTACGATTGAAACGTTTACAATAATTATAAATTATTAGGAATAAAATGATTATAAAGCAATATCAATGATTCTTCTAATAGTTCTTCTTAGTGTACTTCAATAAGCCGAAAATTAAGGTGAGTTATTCTATAAAATAACTGAAAGTTTCAAACCGTAAACAATGCGATAGAATAGAGTGCGATCACTGTAATAGATACGCGAAATCGAACATTCTATAAAAAATATGGAAACTCTCGATAAATTTTGAAGAAAAAATATTTTTCAGAAAATTCTGACTTCCTTGGTTTCTTTTTCGCAAAAATAAAGTGTAATCGTCCGATACTAAAACGCGGCAGTATAAACATAAGCTGCTTATCTCTTGATGAACGTTATACTGCTTAATTCTTACTGATCTAGTGTCAAATCCTGTCTTCATACGTACTGTTGAAATAAAAAATTTGGGACATTATGCTCATTTTTTACACTAAACAATTTTCGATTACAAACAAATATGTTTTGTAGAAACAATAATTTATTTGTAGAAAAGTTCCTGTAATGTGATTAGATGAATATCTCTTATCTCCCCGATTTTAATGTGAGTTTTTAAAATGTCGATTCTCAGAATGTCGCTTCTTTTTTTAAATTTCTGATACAATGGCATATCATTCAAATGCCGCATTAAAATGGTGTAAATTTAAATACTTTATCAATAATTGCAATCGAATAACCTATACAACGCACTGTCAAGTACGATTAAACGATTATACGTTCCCGACTCTTCAGTTTACAATCGAGATAAAATTTGATTTTATCTTTATAAACAAATGTACTATAAATCAGAACCGGCCAATGCACGACGTACTAGCTATATATGACGAATTGCGTTTTTTCTTTAATATACCGGGTATTTCAGAATACACTTTCAATCGCATTAAAGTAATTTTTAAAAAATGACGTTTTCTATAATTATATGAAGATCACGAAATATGTCAATTCCGTTGCTTTGTGTATATCAAGCATAAAAATGGCCGCTAAGAAAAAAATATTGCCAGTTTTATTAATCTGCCGTTGAAATTTTTTAGCCGCCAATGCAGCCCGCGATGTAATTTGAGTTGGCTGGCCCTGCTAAAAATAGATAACCATTATAAATATACTGTAAAAAAAGTAATACAAAAACAGTGTATTGTATCAAAAAGAACACCATTGTGTGTATTATATACGAATAATCTAAAGGTAGCATTGGTTGTCCTGGGATTTATGTATGAACGATTGTCCCAAATTCCTGTCAGAGTAAATAAAAATCTACTTTTAAATAATTGTTGATTATAACTTGATTTGAAATTACAGATTTTATATTTCAAATTCATTTTGAATGACAACCTAGGAAGCTTTGTGAACTTATCGGTTTATGTGAAGCATTTACTCGATCGATAATGCAATATGTTCACTGTGGTTCAGTATTTTTCTATCGTAAGTATGCAGAAACATTTTGTAGATGTACATAAATGTTAAACGATTAAACTTATTACCTTATAAGAGTGTCAGGAAAGTATTGCAGTTTTTATATAAAAAAAAAGGGCAACAATTGTATACGTAATTGTATCAGATTTGATGTAACGATGCTCAATGTCTTAGATACAAACATAATAATCTAAATCCCCGATTGGTCCTCTTAATATTCAATCCCTTTCTTTATAGATAACTGAAAGCATGCGCTGCATTTAACAAGAATAATACCACAATATACGTTGTAGGTGCGTTTAAAATTTCTCTGACTATTTAATTATAAGAATTCCTCATTCTCTACATTTTCATGATAATAATTCAATTTTTTCTATAGGTCTTGATGCGTGTATAGCTCAAAACCTTTCCATTACAAAATACTTCCCATTTCGCACCGATCAGCTCACATAGCTGTTTATATTAAAATTAAACTTTTAAATACAACAGTGGATGGTCGAAGAGATGTCTTAAAGCCACATTCCTGATAACCAAAAACAGAAAAGCAGCCAAATGTTAACCGACTTCACGTACAAGGATAGCTGGAGAGCATCGATGACAAATACGGATGTCGGATCATTCTCAACATACGACCGCAAATCAGTAACACTATTCCTACCAGCAACTTTCCAAACATCTTTAGATATACTAAATATATCCTTAAAGAAAAAAGGGTAAAGGAAAAATGTCAATGGATTAATTTCTCGATTCGTACGCTGCAGGAAAATCATGAAAAATCACAGAAGTGACCGCCTGTCAAAGTTCTATAATTTTTCAAAGAAATTATTGACTAGTCGTATTAGGAATAGTGTCAACATCGAATTCGGTGCCCTTTTTGCATCCAACAGCGATGAACTTGACAAAGTCCAAAAGCGGAAAAGGGTTGGACATGTAGGGACCTAAAAACGAATATTTGGAAACAAGAGGCCGGCGTCTTTTTACGTAAGTTTTATTTATAAAAAAGAAATCAATGTACAAGTACGAGGGAGGCAACACACGATCGACATCTCATTCCTGTAAGTTCTTCCTGTATCGTAACGTTGTTTGGTTTCAAGTGCCTTACAATGATGTCGTCGAATGTGCGACGAGGGGGGCGGGGGCGGGGGTTGTTTTGTTTCGTACCCGGTGCATTAGAGATAATAGTGGGTCGGTGCTGGGGGGAGGGGGGGGGGGGGGTCAGAGGGGGTAGGATGAAAGAAAGAGAGACATAATACAGATGCAACGATATTAATAATAGCAAAGGGGTCCGTAACGATGCACAGAATCATCGTCCCCGAAGGACAACGCCCTTCGACGAGCAGCACTTTCCTCCTCGCCTTTCTCGATTTCCCATTAAAAATCGTTTGCAATGAAGTATGCTAACTTTCACGACATACATTGAAGAGTTTTACCGATTTCACGATTATGATTCCCTCCCGAATTACTAATTGCAACGATGCCGAACGAAATCCAGAGAAGCCTTGCCCGTTACATTAAAATTGTCAATTTATCGTAGATCTCGATTGCTGTACCTCGCGTATACGATAAGATATATATATATATGTACATATACACGAACGTCTTACATCGGCTTGTCGGTCGTTGGGACAATAATAATGATAAAGCAGCACATCGCGGGCGAGCGCGTCGAACGAAATGTCGAATGTAAAATCGCGGAACCGTTGGTTAAAAAATGGTCCAGCTCGTCTTTCACGATAATGGGTTATAATCGCCTCGGATTTGTGCACTCGAGTTCCTGTATCTCGCGATAACTGGGCCTTTGAAGACAATGTATACACGTATAAAACAATAAAGCGAAGAAAGGGGGCGTGAGACGAGGCAATTGCCTCGGCTCGCTCCCCACCAATCTCGTCGCGCCGCTCATTCATCGGCGATGCGTCGAGGTTGTTTTCTCGTTTTTGATTGTAAACAGGCAAAAATCATCAGTCTAAGAAAATAGTGTATAACTATATAAAAAACGCCTTGTAAAATTATCCCTCGTGTATCGTCTGCCACCGCTTCGTATCCCTTTATCTCTCCCTCTCCCTCTCCCTCTCTCTTTCTCATAACAGCAAAGTGTTATCACCACGATAGTCAGATGGGGAATTAAGAGATAATCCCCAACCTGATATCGACCGATCGTGCTTGTTATTCTATACCATGCTCAATGACGTAACACGTGCTTGATTCCAACAGTGTCTATTTCAAAGATACTCTAAGGGAAAGCACAATGCTCCTCCGGATTCCTTACGCGCTCGAATCGTTATAAAAGACTCCGCGGCTCCGGCGGTTAATTGAAAGTAACGGCAATAATAGCGATAGTAGCGGTAATAAGAGTAGCTAATAATAATAACTTTTCGTCTTATAAGAACGTAATGTCTTAGAAGATGGTGGGTCGGGGGAGCTGTCTTAATGTCCTAAGCGTTGCGTTCAAAACAACAAATCTAATCCGTTCACTTCTTCTTGTTCTTATTGTTACCGCCTCGCGGGGGCGTCACCGGTCTGCCGGCATTCAGGCCGCCGTATACCAGCTTCTTCTTATCGGCCGGTTTTAGGATTTGGAAACTGCACATGAGGGTCTCGTCCACCGACATCATGGCACCTGCGTTATCGAACTCGCCGCAATAGTTTGGTGCCGAGAAAAGAGTTACCAGTTGTCGCTTGGCGAAGAATTCGTATCCGTCCTCTACCACCTGCGAACAGAACCGTTGGTAGTTTATCTCTCGAATCTCTCCTAAACGTTTGAGTCCCGAGCAGCGCTATCGCACTGCTCAGATCTCATATCGAACAGACCCAGCACGTTTCAAGGCTATGGACAATTGACAGTGCACGGACTGTCGAAGCAGCGCGCTCAACTCTGACATTGAGGCTTTCTCCGCGGTCTGATTAATTAATTTTTATCTGAGCAAGCTTTACCATAGAGTAATAAAACATCTGGCTATCTCTACCTAGCATCGGGGAACATATACAAGCGCTATTGCGTCGAATAGGATTTTTCGATACAAAGGAAGACCAGCGTTAGCGAGCCACTTGGGTGTCTTTGGAGCGATCTACAAAGACTGTCTTACAAGCGCTATCGCGCTACTTGTAGTTTTTCGATCGCGGTTTTCCAGAGACCCCTTTTCAAAGGCTTAACGCGGATTTTGGAGCGATCGCTATCCTACCGCTATCCTATCGTCATCCTCAATGAGACTCCGAGGGTAAGTGGCGCAATATGATTCTCGGTTGCCCGCGGTTGGGAGTTTTTCCGCCTTCTAATTAAATTTTACCTGAGCAAGTATTTGTCCACCGGATGTTTTATGGTTATTTGACCAGCTTATTGCTTGAGTTTTCTATAGAGTAATAAAACTTCTGGTGATCACCTACTCAGGTATTCCTTACCGTTTGACCAATGCAGTAATAGCGTCATTGAAAATAATATTTAATCAATATATAGAATTTTATGAAAATGTGTAACGTTTTAAATATTTTCTTCAGCTACTCATTGTTCAGAAACAAGCAAATTAGGCCAGTGCTCAGGTAGGATAGACGTGGTGGGATTGCGATAGAATAGCGGTAGTTTCAAAGCCTGGCGCCGGCGCTCAATGTGTTAAACTCCATAATTTTTTACAATTGTCAATTACGATAGTTTGATCGTATACTTTATCGATACTAGGAACTCGCAGCAGCTTTGCTCGTTATTTATTTTAGACAATGTACCGATCAATGTAAAAAATTGATTTGGTTTTTGATAGTAAGTAGAATACAGTATCAAAATATTAATATTTTAAAGATGACCGTCCCTACAAAAACCAATACTGAAAGGAAAAGAATATCACTGATACTTGTTACTCGTAGTTGCGTGCAATATCGCACGATCAACATGATCAATCAATCATAATCGGATAATCGATCGATCATTTGGAGTGAAGGGCAATATTCAAAATATTATAGGCGATTTGTTTTGTGTAATATCGGAAATTAAAATTCTTTTTAAGCAATAAAAAAAATTGCATTCTTTTGCTCACAACACACAAGATATGTTATCCCCCTTTCGCCGCCAAACTTTTTACGTGTATATCGATTCTCGTTTGTTTGTTAATTAATTTTCGGCGCCGACTGCTAAGGTCATTTTGGCCTAGGATCTACTTTTTAAAATAGATTCCGAACCACCAGAGCTACAGTATACATATCACGTGGAAAAGCCACAGGTGATGAGCGGTATTCGAACCCGGGTCTCCCGCACGGAAGTCCAGGCCTCTATCCACTACACAACCGTAGCTCTTCGATTCTTGTTTTCAGTCGTTTATTATAGGTCACGATATAGGTGTTCGGCACAGCATCATCAACGATTTCGTAATCTATAAGAAATGAGATCTCGAAATATGTTTACCTGATGAGCGCGGCATATGAGGTCAAAGTCATGCTTATGTAGAAACTTGGCAACGACTTCGGCCCCAAATGTAAATGACACGCCGCGATCGTTCTCGCCCCATCCCATCGTATCTTTGTCCGGATCCGACCATAGTAAGTCGCAGAGAAGCCCCTGGTCCGGTACATCTGTCGGTCGCATTATACGTCTGATCTGCTCCATGCTTTGCAGATCAGGACTAAGACCGCCATGGCAACAGAAAATCTTCTCGTCGACTATCGCGGCGACGGGTAAACAGTTGAAACAGTCAGTGAATGTTTTCCACAGCTTAATATTGTACCGACGTTTACCTAAGGAATGATGCACATGGTTAATAGAGTCGTATAAACGTTATCAAAATGAACATGTCTTAATACATTGGCTGTGAATAGCGCTGATAGGTGCACAACGGCTCTTCTGAATGTGTACATTGGATTTTCGTTTTATAACCGTTTAACGCTCTTCCTTAAAACAGCTGTTTCGGTCATAGCCTAGTTCTAATTTGTAATAAAACATTTTTCAATATATGGCCAAGGAAATTTAGTCAAGATCAAATGCCGCACATGATTTGTGTATATGAATAATATATGTATATAAACAAATGATGTGTAGCATAAAGCTTTGCTTTACTGTTAATTTTCTTCAAATGTATTTTGACCGCAAAACAGGGCATTCGCATACTATCAATGTCATGTTACTTTATATACTTATATTATATAGACACAAGCACTGTCAATTATTTAATGTATTTGCCGAATGATTCATAATCAGTTATAAGACATTGTTGCACCTTTATTATGTCACATAAAAGATTGTGAAATGACCTTGTTGTATTGATTATACTTTTAAGAAATATTTATATAATTGTCAAGTATATATATATATATATATTCAAGTTTAACTGTATGTATTAAAATACCTACATTCATCATAAAATCCGTATATCCTGTTGATAGATGCACATTCATGATTTCCTCTCAGTAAGAAAAAGTTCTCAGGATATTTAATCTTATAGGCAAGTAGCAGACAAATCGTCTCCAAAGACTGTTTTCCTCTGTCAACATAGTCTCCTAAGAAAAGGTAATTGCTCTCTGGTGGGAATCCTCCATATTCAAATAGCCTTAACAGATCATAGTATTGTCCATGGATATCACCTTTGGGTAAAAAGAATATGCTCATATCAATGCAGAAAATATTGGGCAACCAATGTTGATAATTGCCCAAAGAAAAGGGCAAAATCAATTATGCTTATATTTGATTTACCGCATATTTTCAACGGTGCCTCCAGTTCCAAGAGAATTGGCTGGGATAAAAAAATTTCACGCGATTTGAGGCAAAGACCCCTGATTTCCCCTTCCGTTAGCTGTACATTCTTGCCAGGTCTAGCTCCCCGTACTGAAAATGCAGTAAAACTAGATGTAATAAAAAATTTCGCATAGCAGCAAAACATTATTGAACAAGACGCAAGGAAGAACAACCTAAGCAAAATTGTTAAACAAATTACGAATCGTCATTTGCGGTATTGTTACTTGCAAATCCGTACTTTATCATCCTTATGCTGGCATCGAAGATTCGCGTATCGGTTCAAAGTTCCGAATGAGTCAGTCTCGGCTATTAATACAGCTAAAAGCTATGCGTACAATAAACAAACTCGGGAATAATACCGGCCCTCGTCCAGCGGATCGCTGTTTACGATCGGTGGAAACGAGGTGTCACTCCGGTCAGGACACAAATTCGACCTCGCCCGAATGCGAAACGGCGCCGACTCTTCCACGGTTGTCAACCTCGTTACGAGTAAACAAACTATCGTCAGATCGACGAGTTCTTTCGAATCGCTTATATACGAAGAACGTTGCGTAACCGATCGAGGAAACGTTTGGAAAGATTGGTACCCGTCGTGGACCGAGCATCTCCGCGAAAGATCACGGGCGTACCGCAGGTGAAGTAAAAAGGGTGACGCGGCCGACAGTTTGATCGCATCGTACCCCCCCTTAAGGACGGCGATCGACCAGCTTTACCTTCCAAGAGCCGAGCTATGATGCTGTCAATGTTCAATTTGTCAGTTTCAGCCATCGGGCTGGGGTTTTGTGCGCGTCCCGGGCTTCACACGGAGCACCTTGTTACAGGGATGACCCTCGATTTCCTTGGATTTCACTTGGGTAGCACACGATACTCGATCGCGTTCGCGGTTTCGTACAAGGTACCCGCAATGGCCGCCCGGACAACCGCGCACTCCACTCCCTTTTACCCCCACCCCAGCCTCACGCCAATCGCCATACTCTCACTCGTACGATAGTGTTCGAGCGCTCGATTACTCAGGCATGCGCAGTAGAGTAATCCTCGAAACGCGATTAAGGAGAAGCGGACCGCAGTGTTGCCAATCTATACACAATGGGAATGGAGAGACAATAGGAAGCACTAGCCAACAGCGAGTTGATTTTGAGGGCCTCCGGTGACGAAAATGATAAGCTTCGAAGGAACCAGTTCGAGGAAAACGAATGATGCCGTAGCATAGTCAACGCGTGCCCGCGTTAATCTCCCACCTTTTCGACATCCCAATATATCTCGCTCGCTCTTATAGCGCTTCTGTCGCTCTTGATGTATCTCGCTCGCTTTCGATGCATCTTTCTCGCACTCAACGTATCTCAGTCGCTCTTATTACGCCTCTCTCACTCTCAACGTGTCTCATTCACACTGAATATGTCTCGCTCTAGTTTGCGACGTTGCTTTCCAACGTTGCCGATAAACATAAGCTCAAACAATCCCTGTCGTGCTTTCTTGCCTCAATAGAATTTGCTGTGTGGATCCAGAGTGGAGAACACAACGTGCATTATTGTTATATAAATATGTGATTGTACAACAATTTTACGCAGATATTAAAACAAATTATATCGAATAATTTTCAGTGAAAACATTTTTTCTCGCTATAGCTTTGGAAAAGGAGAATACACGTATAAAGATTTGCCTCTTAGAACTTTACAGGAAATAAATCTGTAAGTTTTTACAGAAGAAAATTTTTATTTTACATTTCCTAAAACGAAATGGTGAACGGACTAGACATAACTCTTCCGAATATGAATATAACGATTATTGTTATTTTTCCTTGTAATGTGTAAATAAAATTTTGTTTCTGCAGCCACGATCTCGAAAGGTATCAGTAGCCCTGCTCATGTTTTACTTCGCCTTCAATAGAAGTGCTAATTTCGTTGTATTTATGGGAAAAGTGGACTTGACTGGCCACAATTTCGAAAGACGCGCATAATAATTGTGATATTCATATTCAGTAAAATTCTGCGGCGGTGTATATAAGCGCCCAAATTAGAAAAGAAGCTCAATCAAAGCTTTAAGGACATTACCGCCTATTTTAAAAAATTGGCTTTGAGCGTACCGTCCGACGCGTATAAAGCATCTTCAAACAACAATTCATAAGGAATTATTGCGTTTTTGCTTCAGGCCAGTCTGAAAACGAATTCGCTAGGCTAGTTTGTCCGTATCTCTAGTCCCTGTCTCACACGTATCGATTCGTCTCTTTCTCTCTGAAATTTCTCAATTTCTCCGCAAGAGACCCCCAAAATCAGCCAGGTAAATCAGGGGTACCCACCACTGCGGACCTGTCAAACGATAATTAGGCGCCATTCTCGAAACTTGACATGTGATCGGTCCTGAGAGGGAAGAGTGGTTTATCCATTCTTTCCACCGATCTGTATAAAGAACTATTACGCGATTTCTTTCAAAGCGAAATACGTTTGACGCGATGCGTATTCGTATTCATACTTTGTATGAAAAAAACTTGCGAGTATAAATTGATTTAAAACTGAGAAGCATAAATATCTGTCAATACATTATTTTCTAAGTGTATATGGTGACTAACTATAAAAGGCCTGTTTTCTAAAAAAAAAATTATTCTACAATTTTTAATTTATTGATAACTTGGTTTTTACTTATATTCTCTTTCTTGCAACTAACTGCTTGTATGTATAACTATGGTTTCAAAGCAATGCGTATTAAATTTAGCTAAACATTGCTATTTTAGAGTAATTGAAACATGGAGTATTAGAAATAGATGTTTTATTATTGATACACAGGGTATAATTAACTGTGGAAAATATTCGGTTGTTAATAAAGTATTTGGTACTTATACAGTGGTAATTATCTGTTGAATTTGGAAAAATAAAACTTGCCCTGATATTTACAGGGATGTTAGATTTGATTCAACCTTCTACAGCTATTACAGAGGGCATGTCATATTTATTTGGAAAAAACCCTAGCATCTCAGCATATGCTGAAAAGCCTTGTTCATCAGATACCACAACAAAAAATTGATTATCCTTGTACAAGGTTGAAAACCCTATTTATAAAAATGATTTTCTTGAGACTGATTTTCAATGTTTGCAAACTGTTATGGTGTATTTATGTATGAAACCATTCCTAATAAAACTGAAAGTTTTGCAAGAACAATGGGAAGCTTATAGCATAACAAATTCCACTGTATTGTCCATAATTCTATCAACAATTAGTGATACTATTAATTCTACGAAAAGAAAAAGTAACATAGACACCATTAGCAGGAAGTTTATATTTACCAAAACATTTGATGCAGAAATTACTTAGCTGGAATTATTTGACTAAACAATAAAGCAGTCTATGATTGATTTCTTGAGTGGTCAAAACTGTACCGTGATGACTTAAGATTAGTTGTACTAAATATTTGTGGAAGTAATAAACCAAATGTATAAGGAAGAAAACATTTGGCCTATTACTTTCACTTGTGCTTGTTTATTTGTTAATTGTGAATTTAGCTCTTCCATATAATATTTCATATCTAGGTCAGCACCATCCTATAGAGCTACAGTCTGTAAATTCTGTATGCTTTTCAAACCTTCCTGTGCTAAGCTTAGCTCAAATTCTGCTTCATTTTTTTCTACATTTAAATTTTAGTTTGTCTCTCGTAGTTCCTTAACTCTGTTCTTCAAACAGGTGATCTTTTATATTAAATGTGCATTTTCTATTTCAAATTCATTGTCTAAAGTTTTCATTTTTGCTCTCAGCCTGTCACTGACTTATGTGCTTTCTTTTTCGTGCATTTATTTTGTCTAATTTTTTCTTGTAATAGTGTTCCATTCGCTTCCTCTTTTTACTCTTCTACATCTTGTACACGATTCCTGTATTTTTTTTTAAATTTACAACAATGTATATCCACATCCTACAATATAGATGGGCAATAAGAAGGTGGTCAACAAATATTTAGATTAATGCTTATTTTTTAAATCTAATTAAAGTTCCTTCATCATGGCCATATACGCATCAGCCATTTCATGTTATAGTTGAAGGTCTCCTGCTAATGCAGAATTCTTCAAATTTCTTACTTTAATCTCTAGCTTTTTGCCTTCTTTTGCTAAATCTTCATAGTCCTCTGGATGTATCAATAGCGATGCATTCCTCTCAGGCTGTATTTCCTGCAATTCTGGGTAAAAGGTACCATGAATAAAAATTTAATAAGTACAAGTTTCTGGTTTTAATATTCAGTCGAAGGTATACCTATACTTTAAACTTCGATTATATCCCAATGAGTGAGAGTCTTTATGCTTTGCATAACCAACTGTAAGTATCTTGATTTAGCTTTGCATTGACTTTTTTTCATCTGTTCTATTACGATCTTTTTTGCAATAGCAAAAAAATTAAGAACATTCTGCGTTTCTATATATAAATTAGGTATAGGATTTACATTTATGATTAAATCAATATGCTCTTTACCGGACTGTGCTCTTTGAAATGGTCCTGTTACTATAGTTTAGTCAGTATTGGTAGAGAAGTAGAAATCGTGTAAAAAAAATATCTATAAAGCAACAAAATTATGAAAAATTATAGTCATAGTCAATTTGTATTTTGTGTTCATTATGTATTGATCGGTTTCATGTTACACAAAATTGATTGTGGTCATGAAAAAAAAATCCTGCAGTAAAGAGTTATTATCAATACAGACTTAATAATAGAAAAATAAAATATATTTCTATTAATGTATATTTTTATTATACTCCTATATTAAAACTGCGCCGCCCGCGGACACTAACATGATGTCATCGGCAAGTAGGTCGTCAATTACCAATGACATCATGTTGGTGTCGTCCGTAAAAGTATAAACAGATGCCAGTGAGATGCCTAGTGGTGCCATGCAGAAGAATCTTCAGTATACAAGGAATTGATCATTTGTTCCTTTACCCTTCAAGCAGAGCAAGAACTTGGAATATGATCGTTAGGGTATCAGGCACCAGAGATCAATTAGTCCAGATTTATACTCTATGCTCGACATGCGCGCGATTTACAATCTACTCAAAAATGTGTAATTACGATTGTTATAATACACATTGACATATTTAATTGTATCATTTAAAGAAACGTGCGAACACAACATTATAAAACGTAATACAACTTATTGCTAGTCGAAGAAAGCGGGAAAAGAACGAATTATCTTTCAAAATTGAAAAAATATCCTTCAAGTATGATTAAACTAATATCAAACTAATTATTAAACTAAAAACCTAGCGCGTATACTCGAATACAGACCAGAACGTTAGGTATCAATAAAGATCTCCAGCATCCCTTTGCTCGTGTCAGCCGACATTCTATTTTTCCAAAACAAATCTGCCAGAAAAGCACCGTTTGCACGTGGATTCAAATAAAAGCTGTGCCGATAGGCGGTTAGTTTGAACGGCCCGTCCGCTTAACGCTAAAGGCGGAAGGGTTTTGTGCTTTCTGTTGCCATGAAAATGGCTTGTTCTCCGGGTGGCGTAACCTCTTTCGCCCGTTGAATTTCACAGATTCACGCATACTTTTCGGGATCGACTTCGACTACCTATTCTCCGTGTGGTCGTTTTTTGATACGAAGACAATGTCCCCGCCACACCTGTACAGTCCCGCTTTAACCCCTCACGCCCTTTGCATCTAACACTTCTCCCTGGAGAGAAAGGGGACATGATAGACAAGCAGAGCGACGATTGATGATAATGTTCGCATGTTTCTATGAATAATACAATTAAATATATCAATATATATTATAATGACCAGAATTGTACATTTCTGTGCTGTTTGTAAATCACGCGTGTATCGATAATAGGATTTATAAATCTGATCCAGATAGCTCCTGCCGTCCGACACGGCCACAAATTGTTTGATTCCTTGTGAAATCTGGATTAGTCTACTTGCTTTCAAGATATCACAGATAAGGCGTTCCGTACTGTCATGTTTTTCAAACATTAGAACGAACAACGCTAAGTGTTTCGATCAATTTCTTCTCATCAGGTGCATTACACTTGCTTTCGTCTTGTCCTTAATTTCCGCGATACCGAAGATGGTGTGACTGCAATGGTATTCTGAAAATAAAGTATATTACTCGTATAAAAGGTTTCGGATTGATATTTGATGGAAAATCATACCTCAATCGGTTCGATATCTTGAAAGGACTCATCTGTGGAAAATAGCTTCTTTTTACGCGTTCCTCTTTTCTTGTCTGTCGATGTGTCCGTGTATGGAGGAGGTAAATCTGTATGCTTTGTGCTGTGCCTGAAACGTAATTTGGCACAGATGTAGTTTGTACATTCAGCATATAAGAAAATCTAAAGGGATAAAGAAAATGTGAATGATTCACAATTTGGTAGTGTACAATAAAAATATACGCATCTTATGTGCGAGTCATAATATCTGCGAACTAACACACAATATTAATACTGAAATATCTATCACATATTCAACGAACTGTACTACTCATCTTGTCTGCTTTCTATACCGCATTTAAATTATGATTCATTTAGGATATATCTGGCATATATACTAAGCTCTTAACACTGTGCAAACACTACTTGGTTATACAAAGTATTACTAATTTTTTATTTACATACTTTGTATTTGAAGTGGACAAATCGATCACCGGTATTTCACTCTGCTTTGGTGATGGACTGTTTTTTTTCCTTCTGCGTCCCACTTGCCGCTCGTTCGGTATTGCCTCGTCTTTGAGTGTCTGCTCACAATGCTTTTCCTTCGAATGGCTTTCATATTTTCTTAACTGAAACAGTACAATATCAGGTTGGATAAAAATATGTAGAACTGTGTAAAATACTTCCCCAGCATTTAAAAGTGAGATAAAAAGTATCATAAATGTTATTCTTATTTTCATTCGACAAACAAGAAAAGGGTAATGACTGCTATTTAATTTTATCAATCTTCCATCAATGATTTTGTTTTCTGTTACAACCTAATAATTGATCAAACTGAAGAATTTGTGTGAGATTCTCCTGAATGTGACTCATCGTTATGGATAATTAATGAAGACTTGCTTCACCTCTTTTACATTCTGTGGTATTTATTGCTTTCCTTCTTAAGTCTTAAAGGTTTCTTTTATAATGTCCATGAAATTCTGAGATTCAGTACGTTCAAAGTACATGATTCCTGCGCCCATACAGTCAGATGTAACTAACGTAATAGCAAGAACTGTTCTTCCTATTTGTGTAGTAAAAATTTGAATTGTGTCTATGATTTTTTCCTTTCAAAATCTGAATAAACCAAACCTAATAATATATGGTAGTTTACAGCTTAACTGCCATTAGGCATTTCTCTGACTAATGCGGCTATATGCTGACCAATCATTGCATTTATATCGTACAAGTATACCAAATTAAAATTCATTACACTATAAGAAACCATATAAAACATGTAGCTTAATTGAATAATACATCGACGAGTATTATAAAACTACTGATAAAAACTTTTTTTGTCTCCCTGTTAATCGAAATAGCTTTTTACAGACAGCAAAATAATAATAAACTTTTATATAAATAGTTTGGCAGAACCTCACTACTATTTTCCTCCTATGTTTACTAAATATGGAAAACACATATGATCTAGAGATTACTTGCTCAAATCACTTAGCTACATTTTTTTTTAAATCCATTTTCGACACCATTTACTATGGTCATTTGGCTTAGGACCTACTGTTTAAGGTGGGTTCCGAACCACCACCGCTACTGTATACATATCACATGGAAAAACCAGAAGTGATGGGTGGGATTCAAACCCTGGGGGGTCTTGCTTGGATGTTTGAGCTTCTATCCACTATACCATCGTAGCTCTATGTTATACTTCTCTTAATTACATTTTTTCTAGATAATCACATTCAATAAATTTTAAAATGGGCATTTTACTTTATTCAAGTTATTCACAACTATTTTGACACGCAAAAATCTATCCCGTTTGTAACAATTATTACAAACGTTTATAACAATTGTTATTATAGCCTTGTTCATGGTATATGTATGTAAAGTATGCCTTGTTTCTATTCACCAAAAGCATATAAAAAGGAGTAATGAAAAAGATTACAAAAAAGGATTTAAAGTTCTAAGCGAGTGCAATATCATGTATAAAAAACGTTCTACTTACTCTTTCTTGCAGATCTTCAATATGACTTTGTAGTTTCTTGCATTCCTCTTTATTTGGCGTTAGCGTTGTTTGTCTCAGGAACAGTTCTTGAAACCTCATTACCTGATAAATAATGTATGTGTTATGCATGTTTAACGGAACAACTAGGAAAACAATCATACAGTTTAGTTATTCACAAACCAAATACCTCTCTTTTTTGCCTATCCAAATCCTCTTGCTGGTGGCTTACCAAAGCTTCATATTTCGTCACAGTTTCATCTCTATTTTTTAAAAAAGCCTCCATCTCTCGTTCCTTTTCTGTTAAGGCATTTTTTAGTTCATCGTTAATAATACGCAATTTTTCATTCTCAATCTGCCTTTCCTGCGCACTTTGCTGCAGGAGTTCCAAGAGTTTTGCGTTTTGTTGAAAGCTAGATAGGCGCATTTCCAAGACACTTATTAGTTTCTCCTTTTCAGAGAGAACCTCTTTCGTTTCTGTTAAATCTCTTATGGTGTTTTTCATTTCCCGTTCCATTGCATTACCAGATTGCTCGTCATTTTCACTTTGTTGTATCATGCGTTTCATTTCTGTAAATGAGATAAAGACTAGATGTATGATAAAAATCTTTATTCCGTCCAAGAATTCCGCGTTTCAATGGGAAAGAGATATTTCGACTCTCATCTGGAGTGTTCATCAAGATATGATGTGACAAACTTAGTGCGGTAAAAGAAAAGCAACAACGTGTGGTGTGAAGAAAAGAAAAGAAAAGTAAAGGAGGCAACATATGAAGATGGTGAAAAGAAATACTGTACATTAAAGAGCACGTACCAAAAAACCATTGACCTTGCAGAATCAAGGCACAGAGCACATATGCACCACAAATCGGTAATCCCTCCTACCCCTTTTTAATTATAACTTGGAGTGCACTAAATCATATTACTTTCCCTTTTTTTTTTGTCTTGATTCTGTAAGGTCAAAGGTTTTTTGGTATGTGTTTTTTAATGTATAGACTTCTTTTTACCATCTTCATGTTTTCTCCATTTCTTCACGTCACACATTGTTGTTTCGCTTATACCACACTAAGTCCGTGTCACATTCTAGCTTGATAAGAACTCTACATGAGAATCGAAACACCAGTTTCCTGTTAAAGCACAGAGCTCTTGGACCGAATAAACATCATTACCGTATTTCAATTTTTTCAATTTCAATTTCAATTTTCAAATTTATACAACATAACGTATTCCGAAATATGACTTACTGCCTGTTTGCAGAATTATTATAAATGACACTCATCAGATTCTTAACAACTTGTATATATGCTGTGTACAATTAGCAAGGCAAGCACAGGTAAAACATAAATGGCACGTGATTGATGTTACAATTTAAAGAAAGAAACTGATTTGCTCAAATAAAGACAAAGAATAAAAAATTATATATAAGTCAAAACTCCGACCTCTTTGCAATGTAAGAATCTCCTGGTCTTTTTCTTGCTCCTTTTCATTCTTCACCTGCAAATCACTCTTCAATTGTGTTAGCTTTTCGTTATTCTGATCGAGTAATTTTTGCAAAATATCTTTCTCAGTTTGGCACTTTTCCAAATTTTTATTTAACTCATTTATTTCTTCCTTGAGCTTTGTGATGCTTTCAACTTCATTCTCCAAGCTTTTGAGTCTTTTTTCTTGTGTATTTAAGCACTATCAAAGGAAAGTGTGAAACCAATAAGCTTACTTAAATTCAATAAACACTATATGATAAGCATTTTTATTATATCTTTATTATCTTACCTGCGCTTTTATTTCATTGTTTTGTTTTTCTATAGAAAGTGCATCTTCTAATTCCAATATCACTTGTTCTTTTTCATGTTTATACTAGGAAATAAAGATAAACATTCGTGTAAAATACATTTTGGTTAATAGCATTACAGTAAAAAAAAAATGTGTAAATTTGTAAATAAGAGTTTCATACCTTTGATGCCTGAGTATCTAAACTTTCCTGTGCTTTTTTCATTTCCTGTAAACAAAAATTGAAAATATAAATAATATCATGCTTATAAAGCGCAATTCTGTTTTATCAATAAGCATGTCTATGCTAATAACAGATTTAAAAGTAGCATACTTCAACATAATTTTTATTTTCTTCGTGTACAGATGATAGTTCCTTTTCAATGTTGCTAATACGTTGTTCGTAAGTGGCAACTTTGCTTTCTAAGTCATTGTGAATCCTATTTCTATCCTCCAGTAGTTTTCCCATATTCTTTTCTTTCTCTTTTAGAAGAAATAGTTCTTCTTCTAGAGATTTAAGTAAGCATTTGTATTCCTTTAAGACTATACTATTAGACACGCTTTCCTCTGTCATATTTTTTATCTTTTCCTGCAGTGAAGCTTGTTCGTCCATCAACTCAGTAACCCGCTGTATGAAATAAGGAACACAAACATACAATTCATTGAAAAGATTTATAACCATTGTGCTTACATGCTCGAAATGCATAGAGAAATTAATATATATTTGTATGTACACGCGTAAATACGCGCAAGCACGTGTGTTACATTGATAATAAAACAAAAAAAAAAAAAAGAAACGTTCTGCATAGGAGCCTCTCTTAGGCCCTGGCAAAGCAAGTCACAGTAGAAGTTTACGACCTACATTAACCTAATTCATGAAACACGTGTTTCGTAAAACTGCTAGAATCGTACTGCTTGAATGCAACATACCAAAGATTTTTTTTTATACTGCACTTTTATATCATCACGCTCTACAAGTAGCTTTGCCCATTGCTCTAAAAGTTCCTCGTCAGGGTTTTCTTCGATGAAACTCGTTTGACTAACTTCGTCCTTTGAGCTTCTTGTAATGGTTTGGCTTTCTTTATTATCAAAAGTCTGTGCATTGTTATTACTGATATTGAGTTTTGCTTCTTCTTCTTGGTTGTCTACATTACATGCTTCGTCTCTTGCCTTGATTAATGTATTCTCATTTGAAATGTCACTGCATGCAATTTCAATATTAGATCTGTTCACTTTAGAATTATTTCTATTTAAATGTTGTATCTGTATGGAAATATCGTTTAATTTCAATTTTGCAGATTTTAGTTCTTCTCCCAGAGATTGGATTTCGTTTGTACTTTGACTCAGTCTTTCCTTCAGTGTTGCATTTTCTTTTTGTACCGAAGTTATTTTCTCTAACATAGCTAAAAAGAATTTTCTATTATTTGGCGTAATATCAACTATTGATATACATAATGGTTTCTTAAACGCATCATAGAAAGCATTTATCAAATTCGTAGTAGAGACTGACCTCTGCCAATTTCATTGTGCACGATTTCTTTTATATCGCTTGGTAGCCCCGTTTCAGAATCGCTAATGAATTCCTCTTTTATTATAATTTCATCGTATTCGTCAATTTTAAAAGAATTTTCCAATTTGTCCAAAATCTATTTAACAATAAATATATAGAGAAATCAAATGTGCTAAATTGCTGCTAGACACTTTTCGTATAAGATGCTCATCATTACGTACCTCGCTCCTAGATTTAATGTCTCGTGGAATAACATTTTTGATCAACTTGGCATTTTCCAGGGCATCAATTTTTTGCAACAGTGCTTCTTTCTCATTTTTCAACTTGGTTATCTCATTCTGCATACATTGCTCTTGAAATTTTGCATTTAGTATCTTTTCAGATTGTCTTTCTAAACTATTTTCTAATGTTTCTACAGCCTTGTCTTTTTCTGCTAAACAAAGATTTGCATGCTGCACATGTGCCTCTAGTTCCTCTATTCTTTCCTCATTTTCTAATATTATTTCCCGTTGTTCCTTCAGCTGCGCTTCTTTATTTCTAGCATCTGTCGTTATTGTTATATATTCCTCTTTTGCTTCATTAAGAAACTGTTTCAGCATCTAGAACGAGAAGCAAATTTCGATATATTATCCATGCACGATAACGATTGAAAAGAAAACATTTGGCCTATTACCTTTACTTGTTCTTGCTTATTTGTTAATTGTGAATTCAGCTCTTCTATATAATATTTCATATCTGAGTCAGTGCCATCCTGTTGAGCTGCCGTCAATAAATTCTGTACGCTGTTTAAATCTTTGTGTGCCAAGCTTAGCTCAAATTTTGCCTTATTCTTTTCTATATTTAAATTTTGGTTGATCTCTCGTAATTCCTTCACTCTATTTTTCAGAAAGGATATCTTTGACATTAAATGTGCATTTTCTATTTCAAATTCGTCATGTCTAGAGTCCTCGTTTTCGCTATCAGCCGACTGACTTGTACGTTTTCTTTTTCGTGCATTTATTTTGTCTAATTTTTTCTGGTAATAGTCCTCTATTTGTTTCACAGACCATTCAACTGCATCCTCTTTTTGCTCTTCTACATCTCGTACACGATTCCTGTATTTTAAAAAAATTTGTTTACAGCAATATATATCTAAAATACCATAATATAGATAGAAATTAAGAAGGAGGTAAATAAATATTTAGATTAATGCCTACTTCCAATCCGTTTCGAGTTCCTTCATCATGGCCATATACGTGTCAGCCATTTCTTGTCGTATTTGAAGATCTCGTGCTAATGCAGAATTCTTCAAATCTCTTATTTCAATTTTTAATTTTTCATTTTCCTGTGTTAAATCTTCATAATCCTCTGGATGTATAAATGGCAATACATTGCGCTCCGACTGTGTTTCCTGCAATTCTGGATAAAACGTATTATGAATAAAAGTTGAATAAGTACAAGTTTCTGGTATTAATATTCAGCCCAAGGCATACCTATACTTTGTACTTCTGTCACATCCCAATCAGTGACCGTCTTTATGCTTTGTGTAACCAACTGTGAGAACCTTGATTTAGCCTTGCATTGACTTTTTTTCTTCTGTTCTATTACGATCTTTTTTGCAATAGCAGAAAAATTAAGAACATTCTGCGTTTCTATATACAAATTTGGTATGGGATTTACATTTACGATTAAAGCAATATGCTCTTTACCGGATAGTGCTCTTTGAAACAGTCTTGTTAGTTTTGATTCTCTAAATGGACCAACAGGGTCAGTTCTCTGTTTTGAGAATTGTCCTTCATGAATCGATTTTAAGCACCTACCCAATACCAGCAAGCTTGTGTTAATGTTTTGTGCTTCTTTCAACCTATCCCCAATGTTTAATGTCTTCTTTAATCTCTCAGATCCAGCTAAATCGCAAAATGCAAACCTGTTTTGTGTTAGAAGTGATGTTAAAATTACATATAATGTGAAAATATGTTATAACATAATACGGATAACTGTACGTTTAAGTTTACATACATGCTTAGCTCAACAGAATTGGGCATATTTTCCACATAATATTTCAACAATTTAATTATAAATATGCAATGTGATCTAGAACTTTTTGCATTTAACGCTGTTGCAGCAACTTTTAAATTGTACTGCCCAGCCATTAATACTTGATAAGCTTCAGAAGCGGAATTTACACAGATAGTTTTCAAGCCTTTAATAAATGGTGTTCCATAGTTATCTGTTGCTAGCTTCAATGGTATCCTTTTCTTCTGGGATTCATTTGACAATAGATCATATATAGTTTCATTGTAAATTTCAGCAAAAGAAACCCAAATAGAGTAATGTGCATCACCACCATGACTTGGCCTAATTGGTGATTCTTCTTGCAGCACTTTTTGCATTTGTTTGTATGCATTGGCATGATGATGTCTGTCCATCGAACCAAACGTTAGTAACTGAGTTTTTATTTCTATCTCTTGGGCACGTTCAAGAGCATCCAAACCAATTATATCACGATGATGTACTGGCTTATAAGACGGAATAGCTTTCGGAGTAATATTAGAAAATACAAATTCTAAAGCACGTGGTAATATTCCAGGCGATGTAGTTGTTCCTTGCAAAGTGTAAGATTTTCCAGAATTAGTAGTACCTAAAAAATCAATAAAACAATATCCTATAAAACATTTAGAGTAGATGCAAACCTTGTTTCTTCTTATACATTTGGTTTATTATTTCTATAAATATTTAGCATAGCTCACCGTAAGTCATCACGGTACAATTTTGACCGCTCAAGAAATCTATCATTGACTGCTTTATTGCTTGGTCAAATAATTCCAATTGAGTAGTTTCCGCACCAAACGTTTTAGTAAACGTAAACTTTCTGCAAATGGTGTCTTCATTAGTTTTTCTTTTCATAGAGTTAATTGTATCACCAATTGCTGGTAGATTCGTAGACAATGTAGTGGAATTTGTTATGCTATAAGCTTCCCGTTGTTCTTGTGAAAGTTTCAGTTTCTTTGGGAATGGTTTCATACGTAAATACACCTTAACAGTTTGCAAACATTGAGAATCAGTCTCAAGACTTTCATTTTCGTGAATAGGCTCTTCAACCTCGTAGGAGGATAATAAATTTTTTTTTGTGGCGTCTGATGGACAAGGCCTTTGACCGTACGCTAAGATGCTAGGGTCTCTCCCAAATAAATATGACATGTCCTCTGTGATGGCAGTAGAAGGTCGAATTGAATCTAACGTGTTATCCATCTGTAAATATGACAGCAAGTTTTTTTTTACAGATTCAAAGGATAAATACCACTGTAGAAGTACCAAATACTTCATTAAAAACCGAATACTTTTCACGATCAATTAAATCCTGCATATGCATAATAAAACAACTCTTTTTACTACTTCATGTTTCAATCACTCTAAAGTAGCAATGTTTAACTAAATTTAGTACCCACTGCTTTGTATCTATAGCAATACGTACAGACAGTTATTTGCAAAAAAAGAAAAATACGTAAAAACCAAATTATCACATTTCATTCTGTAATCTGAGTTTTGTTAAAACACCGATAAATTCCAAATTGTAGTTGTTATTTTTTTTTTAGAAAACAGACCTTATTTGATAGTTAGTCACCGTATACACTTAGAAAATAACGTATTGACAAATATTTATGCTCCTCAGTTTTAAATCAATTATACACGCAAGTTTTTCTCACACAAAGTACGAATATGAATACGCATCATGTCAAACGTATTTTGCTTTAAAAGTAATCGCGTTACAGTTCTTTATACTGATTGGTGGAAAGAACGGTTAAACTACTCTTCCCGCTCAGGATCGTATCACCAATCACAAGTCAAGTTTCGAAAATGACGCCTAATTATTGACTGAAGGGTGCGCAGGAGTGAGATTGTTGGTAGCCTTGATTTGTCTAGGTGCTTTTGGGGGTCTCTTGCGGAGAAATGGAGAAATTTCGTAGAGAAAGAGAATAATTGATACGACAAGAGCGTGTGGGAGAGGGACTAGAGATACGGACGAACTAGCCTAGCGAATTCGTTTTTAGACTGGTCTGAAGCAAAAACGCAATAATTCTTTCTGAATTGTTGTTTGAAAATGCTTTATACGCGTCGGAAGGTACGCTCAAAGCAGTTTTTAAAAATCGGCAGTAATGTCCTCAAAGCTTTGATCGAGCTTTTCTTCTAATTTGGGCGCTGTGTACATCTCCGCAAAATTTTATTGAATCCGAATATCACAATTACTATGCGCTTCTCTTGAAATTGTGGCCAGTCAAGTCCAAAACTTTTCCCATAAATACAACGAAATTAGCGACTCTATCGGAGGCAAAGTAAAACACGAGCAGGACAAAGTTTTTTTTTGCAGAAACAAAGTTTTTTTTTACACATTACAAGGAAAAATCATAATAATCGTGTTATTTATATTCGGAAGAATTATGTCTAGCCCGTTCAACAGCACGTTTTAGGAAATTTTGTAAAACAAAACTTTTCTTTGGCTAAAAGTTAGAAATTTATTTCTTGTAAAGTTCTAAGGGCCAAATTGCAACACCGGGCCACTTAGCATTATGCGTAATTGTACAGATAATATTCAAAATAAAAAATCATCAAATAATTCTGCGTCTTTCTTTGAAACACCTTGGTTACGAAGTACAATAAAGAAGTACAATAAATATTTTTGATATTGCTATTGATACAATAAATACGTTTAAATAGAATCATGGTTGCGTGGTTTTACACTGTTTTTCTTTCTCCTGCTGCTGTTACGTCGATGGAGGCTACGAGTCATTCCAGCTTGAATGAGACAAGTTGAGAGTGAAAGAGGCGCGATAAGAAGGAATGACATACATTGAGCCCGATAAAACGCATCGAGAACGTGCGAGGTACATTGAAAGTGACAGAGGTGCTGTAAGAGCGAGCGAGATACATTGAATTGTCGGAAAGGTGGGGGATTAGCGCGGGCGCACGCTTGCCATGCTACGGCACTATTCGGTTTGCGCGGGCTCCAAATTCGGCTAGCTATGGGTTCTCCGGAGCTTCTTAATTCCTCCACCTGAGGTCCCTTAAGTCAACTCTGAGTTTGCTAGTGTCCTCTTGAGATTCGACTATTATTTAAAAACTTATGTCTTTGTAAGAAATAAAATACCATAATGTATTATTAATAATAATCGTCTTCTTTTGAAATAATGTTCTTTCGGTTTTTTATCGGTGTTGCGTTGTCAGATTACTTGTTCTAGGACTTGTCCAATGGAAATGAGATGCGTCATGATATTATCATTGGTATGATCACACAGCTGCGAATCATTCGAGGTTCAACTATCAGAGTTATTGGAATCGTTGGCGGTAGTTGTTAAGATTCCCGACAATCTTTCTTACTACCGTGTGAAAGATGCCAAAAAACGTGGTAAATATGATATTTTCTAAGAGTTCGATTCGAAGAGATCGTAGAATTACTTAATACAAATTATTCTGGCAAAGGTGCAGAAAGTTAATTACTGCGCAATAGGTTATGAAGAAGCGTCGGCTTAGAAACAAAGCACGTTAGATGAAAATTGCATTTGAAATATATCTTATCATTACTGATAATTCCGTATTTAATGTAAATATACGTATTATGGATGTAAATTATAATGCAAGAATCCGTAAATTATAGAAATTGCAAGATATGTGTTAAATATAGGCATATCCACAATTTCTATTGATATTTTATTAGCTTCTCACATGTGTTGATTCTTTGTTCACATTTGTATCTATTGTATAAGAGTTTGCCACGCATAATAAATAATGTCTAATTACTTTTAAGCTGAATGGTGACCATGTGGAAGTGAAAGGTGCTCATGAAAACGAAGAGGAGGCTACCGAGCATGATGTGCACTTTGAGCCAATAATTTCATTACCTTTAATAGAAGTGTCGAATAACGAAGAAGATGAAGTTGAGATGATCAAGCTGTAAGTGCAATTTATAAATGAATTAATATTAAAATATATGTAATGGGATTTTCAAAATCTTAACACATTTACTGCAGAGGAAACTCATTGGTTATATTGGTTGACAGAGTATCGGTGGTACCAATGGTCATTAATATAAATTGATTAGATTAGTGAGTAATCAGAACTTTATTCATGTCTTTTATTTTAGCATTTTATGTGAATTCTTTTAATACATATGTGTAAAAATGAGCAAAATAGTTTAAAAGCAATCTGTATTGTTGGCATTAGTAATGGAATTTTATATACGTTGATGGTGCAGAATCATATATATTTATTTTTGCCCTTTATTTACTTTTAATATCCAAAAATATATTTCTCTAATTAAGTAATAGCTTCTACGTCAAATTTCAAAATAAAAGATCCATGCAATACTCATAGGAGGAGGAACCAGCAGTTAATGTGTTATTATTAAAAAGTAATTTTAAAGAATATCCAATTTCATATTTTAATTTTTAGGAGAGCTAAATTATATCGTTACGACACGTCCATAAGCCCTGCTGAATGGAAGGAACGTGGGACAGGGGAGGTAAAATTATTGAGGCACAAAATAAAGAACACGGTCCGAGTCGTAATGCGTAGAGATAAAACACTAAAAATATGCGCCAATCACTTTGTGACCCCTTGGATGGAACTAAAGGCAAATTGTGGTAGCGATAGAGTATGGGTTTGGAGTGCGCTTGCAGATTTTGCAGATGAGCAGCTTAAACAAGAATTACTCGCCATACGATTTGCCAATGCTGAGAGTAAATATTTTTATTACCTATTTTATACATTAGTTTCTAAAGAAAATATTTCTTTCAATGCTCTTACAATGCTTTTTTCCATTTTGTTAAAGATGCATCGATATGGAAGGAAGCTTTTGAAAAGGCGAGACAAATAGTAGGCTCAGAATGTGAAATTTATGCTGGCAAAAACAACCCTGACGAGAAACAGCTTGATAGTGACAGTGAATCTTGTAGTGAAGTAAGTTATAGTGGAAGTACTGATAATGAAGAACAAGTGAAACCTAAACAAGCTGAAGGAGATTCTGCCGATCAAAACACAGCGACTAAAATCAGCATGGTTAAAGATGCTGTAGAGGATAAGAAGGAGACGAGTGGTACAGATGAAGTATCCGAGGAACTTGAAAAGTTAAAGGTGAAAGAGACGGAGGAGGTGAAATAATGAATCGCGTCTGTTGGGGAACAAAAATTTATGTTGGTTATCTAACGGCACATTCCAACACACACAGGAGCATGCAGTATATTGTATGCTATTAATGCTTCACCATTTACTCATTAAGTACATGTAGGGAAATCTTTTGTGGATAATATTTTAGGCAGACTACACGAATTTCCAATTCAATGATGAGACGATATTTATAAGAACGTTATATTTTATCTGTGATTTTTTTACTACGAATATATCCATGCATATAGGGTTTGTAGAAAGTACATGCCAGAGAAACTGGATATCGATTCGCTATTAAGGAATTAATAAACAACGACGAGTGCGCGAAGTAAAACGTTTACTACTTTATTTGCATATAATACCCATTTAGCTTCCTCATAAATACATTTAAACGTACAGACAGCCCATCACAAACATACTTTGGCTGCATTGCAGGCCTAGGAATGAATAGTACTTGTATTACTGTACACATTATAATTAAAAGTCATTTCCATATGTCTATTTTATTTACCTAATTACGGTCTAAGAATATATGTGCTTCGTAGACTAAATCTTTGTAATATCTAAATTTAGAGAATAATTTGTTCCCAATGTTACGTGAAGCAATTTGTATTAACCAGGAATATCGGACAAGTTTCTGATGCTTTTTTTAACAAAATTTCAAAAGGACATGTATGTATTAATTTCTTTTAAGTGAGTAAAATGAATCGGGTGAAGATTTCTCTTTCAGATTTTAGATTTTAGATACTATCGGTAAAACCATTGCAAATGTAGAGAAAATTGTTAATGGAGTTTTATAACTTTTAGATTTAAACACTGGAAAAATTAATTTTACTCTTTTTATTCACAGCCAATCAAGAATAAAGAATAATTGATTGAAATGTTATTTTCTGTAATCTCTTTGACTAATAAAACTGTATATGTATTCTTTCACTGATTCATCAATATATACAAAAGGTGTACATATATTCTGTCACATGCAATTATTATGTGAATATTGTGTTGTATATATTGATGGTTCTAAGATGGAGTGCGCAGCAGTCAAAGTTTTATAAAAAGTACAGATAATGTAATCTCGGATGTAGAGCATGAAATGTATTTGGATGTATTATGGATTAATATTGTGAAATAGACTTACATAATATTAATTTTAATCAACTAAGTAAATATGAAGTAAATGTCTGACAAATTACGTCGATTTTTGTATGAGAGAAGTAATATCAATGAATTGTATTTAGAATCAATTTTTCTTTCCAAAATATTAAAACAATTCTGCATTTGTTTAAACCACTATGTCTTTTCCAGAAAATATGAATTCTATTTAATGATAGAATGTAATGCACTACCTTTCAATATAATTATTATTATATATCAAAATAATGCGATGGCCTACATAGTTTATTTTTTTTTATTACTGATATGTTTCTCTTGCAAGTTGGGTGAAAATTTATCTTCCATGGAAAAAGACGTAAGTACACTTGCAGTTTATGACAGTAGGCGTGGATAAATCAATTCTTAAATAATAAATTTGGGGTTTTTAGAATTATCACTTATTGTATGACATAAGAATACTTAACAAATATGTGCCATTTTTAAAATAACATTTGTGTTTAAGAATAAAAGTTTGTTAAAACTTGTGAATATTTCTGTTTGTATTATTTAAGCTTTAAAGTGTACTAAAGCTTCCCTCCTATATTTTAATCGAGTACGCTGATTTGTTTATTAAATACACATATACCCTATATAGCCTTTCGACGATGCTATCATCACGATTCATTGATTGTTAATGTAAATTTTATGATATGTATAATTAATGCTTGACGAAGATCTTAAATACATTATTTTCTATAATTGCATTCCATATTTGCATGTTTAATTTACTTGATTTATTTAATTGTAAGATAAAATTAGAGAATCATTGAAG
This sequence comes from Ampulex compressa, assembly GCA_038496175.1. Lineage (NCBI taxonomy): Eukaryota > Metazoa > Arthropoda > Insecta > Hymenoptera > Ampulicidae > Ampulex > Ampulex compressa. The sequence continues at coordinate 62,583 of JBCFXI010000125.1, read as the reverse complement.
CAACCTGGAAGCAAATATCTGCGATTTATATCCATAATAGGATCAAGGATAAAAAAAGCTTTTTTGTTGTTTTGAAGATTTCAATGATTTTGGGAAAGAAATAACGGAAATAATTTTTTGTTATTTATTTATTTTATTTACCAAATTATGCACTATATCATTTCATGTCAAAAATCGTGTAATACATCTTCTAAAAAGTTTTCTCACAAGAGCAATGGTTCCCCAGGTAATATGGAAAATGCAAAATTGAGAGGATTCTCCTCCTTGTTTAAATCGGAGTTCATTAACAGGTAACAAGGAATAATGTAAATCTAAACTTTGCACAATCTGTGCACCTGTACTGTTTTAATCGTGTGTGGTATATTTCTTTAAAAGGTTATACCACAGTATGACATCTTAAATTATAATTTGCAATGTGCGTTGTTATTTTCAGCCTTAAATACGCTGTACGGTTTAGGCGATTGGTTCAACGTATTCTGTAATAGTATTGTCTTCCTTTTCCATCCTTCGAATTTTCAATACAAAAGGGAGATTGCCGATAATTCGACACAGTTAAGTATTAACATCAATCATCGAAGTGGAACATATGTTATAGGAGCACGTATCTTGGTCACAGACAATTTTATCTACTTTTTTATAATTCATCTCTGTGTGTAAATGAATGTAAGATATTACGTCTTTCTTCCATTGTGCGTTTCTTATCATTTGATAGCTTTCCTTTTAGAAGGCCCTCCAATCGTGTTTGTTCGGTCTGAACAAATACATCGCCTCGTTCTAGTATTCTTTCCATGGTTTTCACGTACACTTTAGCTGCCGTACGTTGCTGTTCTGGTAACGTTTCTTCAAAAATTTTGGCTTTATTCAAGATTTCCTGTGAAAGAAAAAAAATATTACTATATTCTTTGATATGTGGAATATTACCTGTACACAATAATAAAAATTGCATTGAAGATAATTATTCACAATCAGACTGTTAAACAATTTTCTTTCCTTTCAAGGTTCATATTGTGTTATAATTCCTTGATTAAATTTGATACACGTTAAGAATATTTTTGGTGTTATTTTTCAATAAAAATTTGCTTTACATTGAGGATAGTTATTAAAAATGATCTATGAGTATTATAACAATATCATCTATGTTATAGTTATTTTTTGGTATGTATGTTACGTTTTTGTTCATCAAATGATTTGTAGATATCAAATGTTGCCAACAGTTTTCTATAAACAATGACACAATTTACATACTCGAAGCTGAATAAAATAAATGTTATTTTTAACGTGCATGACACATTTTTTTGAAAAACTACAATATGATGTAGATCCTTAAAAGAAAGTGATATCTATTAAGTGTGGAGAGTGAAAAAGATGCTTCACAATAAATAATATCCAATTCCATAAGACTTATTTTAATGACAAAGAATTAACATTCTTTTTCATTAAAAATTAATAAATGATGTCAAAAAAATTTAATGTATTAAATACAATTAGCTCCTTTCCTCCATTTTATTAAAAAAAATACAGAAATCAAATCGTTATATGTTGTGGTTTCTGAAAAAATAGTTTGCAGTATTTTATTTCATTCACCCAGTATATATGGATTAAATTTAATAATTGAGGCTATTTTACTCCTCCTATTCATCGTTCGATTAACACATTCTCTGGTGCATATACAATTTGCTGTACATGCAACGCCACTTCTGGGCAATTCCTCGTATTTGCACTGTTAAAGAATATGTTATCGCAAAATATTTCATATTACAATAACTACTTCGTATATACCCATGAATTTTTTAAAAATCATATAATATAATTCTATATAATTGAAATGTAATGAATAAGTATGTAAATGGGGAACACACATATGGTGCTTAAAAATATATAAACATATATTGAAGATACTATAAATTTTGCTTAAAGCTAATTGAATTATTCTTTCCAACGGTATTCCTTTCTCTGTATAGATGTTGTAATATTTTATTGATGTATATAAAATTATCTGCATCGTTTTGTAAGTGTATTTTGAACGTTAGACGTTGAAATGTTAAAATAACATAATACGTTATAAGACAGACGAACTGCTACAATCACGTTTAAATTCAGCTGTCCAAAATTTCACGGTGGTAAATGATGGCGCAGAGTCCCTGTACACGGCGTCCAATTCGTCTTTGATTTGCGTAGGCGTATTGCCTTTTAAAAACAAATATTTTATGACTGCTCGATACTCGATTTTTCTCATTTTCACGATACACTCACATCTCAACTCTCAAGCGATTATCAAACAACTACGCGTCGAAGCCTAATGGTGTTTTTCAAAAGATGCGCAAACAGATTGCGCAGATTTTGTTAATGAATGTGCCGTATATATGTTGAGGTCGGAAATTTTTGAAATCACCCATGTATTAACAGTTTACCGACCGATAGCAGTTCAACATCCTACGCACTGCCGCTACGCTCATTCTACTTTCGGCTTACACTGTCGCGCGGCAATATACTGTGCTTTTCTTATGCTCATATAAAATTTTAAACTTCCTGTGCCTATAAGATGATCAAATTTAAGAATATCTTATATTCTCATGTTATTCATGCTAAACAATGTTGTTTTGATCTACCGGTAAAATAAATAACACAAATCAGCAATAGTTCAACACTTTGCACTCGAGCGGCGCCGCTACAGCGCCTGAGCGATTTGATACGTCTATTTGAGCGGCGCCACTACGGCGCCTGAGCCGTTTGATGACACTCGAAGTGCACTGTACCAGGCTCTGATGTTTTGGAATTCGATATGTCTGTTTCCGATACGCGATAAGATATTCTCTTTTATATTCCTTTCGTGAATCAGGCACGGTCTGCATTCTTAGTCTGAACTTAGCACAAGCCTGAAACGGTCTTGCAAGCGAGAATAGCAGTTTAAAAGTTTTTGAGCCCTTTAAATATGGATACAGATCAGATCAGTTCAAGTTCAGATGAATTCGATTTTTCGACTTTGAATGAGCAGATTACATCGTTTCACGATACATTATGCTACGATACGAACGAATCTAGTGGGGAAGATAGTGACGAAGTAAGAGATGTGAGACGTAAAAAAATTAGAATTACAGATTGCGAAAGTGAGTCCGAAAGTGATACTGTGGAAGATGCAAGCAGTTCAGAATGGGTACTTTGCAGAGAATACGAAGAAGTGCCACCAAGTGCACAATTTATATCTGGTAAAAGCCCCACAGGACCATGCATAACATCAAATATAAAAGAACCAGTCGATTTCTTTAAACTGTTTCTCACCGATGACCTCGTTGAAAAAATAGTTTGTGAAACGAATAATTATGCGACGAAGAAATTGAAAGGAAAGGCGCTATCCGCAAATTCGATATGGCGTAATTGGCGTAATGTGGAGAACGCAGAATTCTGGGCATTTATTGCTGTTGTAATTAATATGGGCACAACCCCATTAGCCAATATGCAAGAATATTGGTCGACAAATAATGTCAGTTATATTCCTTTCTATTCAGAAACATTCACAAGAGATAGATTCAACCAAATATTCTGGATGCTTCATCTGACAACCATTTCAAATCGCAATATAAATCCGAGAACACGCCTGCAACGAGTGAGTTGCTTTTTAGACTATGTCAATTCAAAATTCTTGGATTATTTTGTACCGGGCAAGCAGATATGCGTGGATGAGTCAACTGTGAAATTCAAGGGCCGAATTTCATTTATCCCCTATAATCCAAAAAAAACGACAAAATGGGATATCAGAGTTTATACTCTAACTGACTCAAATACTGGCTATGTTTGTTGCATTTTACCATATTATGGATCACTCACAACCGAGCTGTTGGTCAGACCTGATTTACCTGTTTCCTCAAGAATTCCAATACACCTATATAAAATGTTGTTGGAAAAAATTCCTGGTACTCAGGGGCACCATATGTACACGGACCACCACTGCACTAGTTATGTCTTGGCTCAAGAACTAGCCAAACTGAAATGTCATATTACTGGAACTATCCTAACGAACAGGAAAGAATTGCCCAGTGAAATAAAAAGGCCGAAATTTGTTAAAAAATCCACGGTGGCTTACAGACGAGGCAACACCTTACTTTTAGCATGGAAGAATAAAAGGACTGTCACTTGTTTGACTACTAGGGATGATACAGGAATGAGGATCGTCAAAAGAATTGTACGAGGTGGTGTGGAAATGATGATGAAGAAACCAAACATTATACTGAATTATATAAAATATGTGGGTGGTGTTGATCGGACAGATCAGTATGCGTTGACATATTGTTTTCTGCGAAAATCGCTAAAATGGTGGCGTAAGCTCTTTTTTTTGGGCATGGAGATTAGCTTGATTAATTCCTACATACTGTATAAACTAGAAAAGAAAAAAAGAGGGGAGGGGCCACTCAATCATTTGCGTTTTCTAAAAAAGCTCGTGGAGCAACTGAGAGGAACCTATCGTCAGCATCGTGAGCAAACATCGACATCTCTTACTGATGAACACCGGCTAAATGGAAAGCTTCATATTCTGCTAAAAGGCGCAAAAAGGGACTGTAAGGTTTGCTCCGACCGTAATAAGCCTGGTGGTAGACAAGAAATCTCATACTATTGTGATACGTGTCCCGACAAACCAAGGATGCATCTTGGCAATTGTTTCATTAAATATCATACAAAAATTAATTACAGAGAGTAATATTTAACAGATTTTGTTGTATTCAATGTAAAAATAAATACTTTGTTGAAATTTTATTATTTGTATACGTTTGTTTAAGTATAAAATGATTTAAAAGTGCTTGTAAAATGCTTCCATAATATAGCCGAAATCGTCTTGAATTGCTTGTTCGCCTGAACAAACGGTAACTTTGCAGACCAGTAGCAGTTCAACATTCTACATATTGCCGTACATGCGTTCTATCTTCAGCTTACATTGTCACGCGGGAATATATTGTGCTTGATGAAGGCAAAATAAAGGCATTGATTGATGCAAACCACAGAATAATAACTGACGAGATTGCTCCAAGATTAAGTTCATCCAATTTGACCGTTCATGATCACATGAAACATCTTGGTTTCACTTGTAAATTCAATATATGGGTTCCACATGTTCTTACAGAATAGAATTTGCTCTTTCGCATTCACGTCTGTGATTTGCCTTTCACATGTCAAGAAAATGGTCCCTTTTTGAAGCGAATCATCATTGGGGATGAAGAATGACTTGTCTATATCAATATTAAATAGAAGAGATCATAAAGTAAAAGGCAGTGTAATCACTTAAGGCAGTAAACAATTTTTCAGTTTTGGATCATATTGGACACTGTTAGTCACTTGTGACTGACATTACTGAATGGGAAGATCACTGTCAGTCGCCAATGACTGACGTGACTCTTAACTTAATATGCTTAACCAGCAATACATACCTGCCTCTCCTTCGCCCCGCTTAACCTGAACTCTTCTGCCAGCCTGTCCAACTTCTCGACACAACCAGGCAAGCCTAGGTACACTCCGGATTTCGATTTAATAAATCGTTTAATGTTGTCGGCGTTGAAGTCGGCATCCGTTTCGGCGACGAATCTGAGAGGTTCCGTTTTACCGTGCAAAAAGAGAAAGACCGCCGGGAAGTCCTCCTTCTTAATATTGTAGCGCTTAGCCAGATCCGAATTGTCTTTGTTACCGAAGTCCTTTACCCCGACCTCGGCAACCAGCAAATCTGGAGCATCCTTAGTTGCCGCTGCAACCTTCCCGTATTCCTCGTGTTTCTCGCCATAGGGAAATGCCACGTCGAACTTCACCACGGCGGCTTTGAATTTCGAAATCACCTGCGTAAAAGTTGGAAGGTACAGGATGTATTTAACAAGGCTTAGAATCTTGAAATGGTATACAGTAGATTTCCATATAAGATAAGTTCCTATAATGCGAATTATTATAACTTTTCAAAGGTTTTGCTAATATTGTTTTCATATAACGCGATTCCTCGTAAAACGCGTTATATAATAAAATGCGGGAATTCTGTCATACTTCAAAATTAAATTTACTTTACTTGAGACTTCTTCCTTTTCGTAACTTCTTTGCTTTTTATCCATTATTAATGCTATTATTAATGCTTAAATAATAGCTGAGAAATCAGTAACGCATATCGTATTCGTGATTCACAAAAGCGTTAAACAAATATCTGAGTACATGTATGCTATTTATTTTTAAGAAACTGTCCTGTTTGATAAAACATAGAAAATAAAATTTAAAATGACAATAACCATTTCGAACATATTATTTTTTTATACACTATTCGTGTTATACGAGGAGAATTCTCATAGATGATTCCTTATGACGCCATACAAACCGTAATGTATTAACTATTTAATACGAAAATCTACTGCATTTGTTTACTCAAAGGTATCGATATATTTATTTCAAGGTTTCAAAAGGTATCGGAATTTACAACATTGAAAGGGTATATTTGTTTACTTAAGGAACATGCACGATATTTTACGGTGTTAGAATTGTAGCAGGATATTGCGAGTTTGATGAGCATTTGAGAAACGTATTATCAAGTGTTCCATTACTCATGCCTACGAGCGTTCTCACGGAGTTATGATTGTTACTGCCATAGGCGTAGAGAGTGCCACATTTACTTCGAAGAAGATTCGAAGTCCGTTCTATAACAGAAGTTCGACGAAAGTTTCACATTCTGTATAATGAAGATTCTTCTACTAGACTGATCATTTACTCTCATTATAGGATAATTTTGCACAGACCGTGTGTTTTATTGCAACGTGTTGTATTACTCGGCTAATGTGTTTTAGATAGTGGAAAAAGTTACGGAGAGTTTCGTTCGGAGTTTCCAAAAGTTAACGATGATTACATCATGGTAAACTAATATTCCGCACAGAATTCTACGTAAAATGCGGGCGACTAGAGGCTTACATTATCGATGAAAGTTACATTGAACTATAACAGTATAAGGAAAACCTTGCAGGGCTTTACCACATTTTGACATTTCAAAACGTCGTGTACGCTTTGCGTACACATATATGGGCCGTTTATTTTAAAAGTGGCCTAAGTCCATTTGTCAATTATTTTTCTCTAACCATAGTAACGTGTACAACATTAAGTTAATTGTCATAAACAAAATGTTGCAATTAAGTATATTCAGACCATACGATAATTTTAGATACGTAAATTATCGCCGTTACTTGAATAATTAAAAAAAAAAATGTATAAGACGAATTAGAGCAGCGAAATACAAGGACATGATGGACTATTACGATATAAATGTAAATGAGCAGTAAATTGTTATGTAATTTGTATAATTAGATTTCCTGAATTGCATAAATTATATTTTTGAAGCGTAGTAAAGAAATATAAAAGAAATGAAGTATTGTTTTTTCAATTGGAAGCATTTAAAATTATGTTGAATGGACTTGGGCTTTTTCAAAATCTAGTTGTTAATTTTGAGAATAGCCTAACTCCATTTGCGGCAACAAAATACATATTATCCGGTTAATAATTGCTATTATTGTAATAGGAATCGTAAATTTAACTCTCTTAGATACTTTAGCGGTGTAATATATTGATATGCTATACGTAAATTTTTAATTTCATCGAAACGCAAATTCTTAAATATCTCGATTTGAATATGAATAGACTTAAAATAAAACTCTTTCAAACTTTCATAATAAACGGCTCATATATACTTCTTCGAAGTTAATAACTCCTTTCAAATAGACGCCGTACGTAAGACAGTGAATATTACATACAATGTATTACAAAAAACGTTTCTCGAACCGTTTAATTTTATAAAGTAAACAGCGGAGAAATTTGATAAAGTTTTATGCATTGCTTGTAAAAATTCCATTCAAAATATAAATTCAAAGCGGCATTGTAGAATGTATTATTGCAAACGTAGCTTTTATCTAACGATATATAAAATGCGTAACAACGGAATGGGTAACGCGTTGTAACACAGAGCGAACAGCGCAGAATAAAAGAAGGCTTTCAAGTGCCAATATTTAATTACACGAAAGATACAAGAGATATATGCCGTCTTGTGACTCCTGCGGATCAGAAATGAACTGCATCCAAGATAGGGCGATCGTATGCAGCTCAAGAAAAAAAAACTCATTGCAAAATTAGTTTTATGAAGAATGGCCAGCCTCAATAGATACTAATATAAAGACACACTTTATAACAAAATGCATAAAATAGTATACCTTTGTTATAATTATTTACTTTACAAGAAAATCTTTTATTATACTGCAATATAAAGATATACAAACGTTCATTATTTAATGCTGTTATAATAGTTGAATTTTGCAGTGATCGTAGAGAGCAATAATGTATTACAGGTTTACGGAGAATTTTCAAATAAGCTAGATATACGGATTGAGATATAATAAAGGGTGGAAAATGTGGCTTAATAATATGAATTAAACAAAATAGTTTACATATGTGCAATTCTCTTGGATTTGCTTAAGTGATAACATTCTAAGGCACTAAGATACGGTCTGCAATATGTTATTCTTTAAATTTATTTATGTGGATTTATTTTAAACTTTAAATATGTTAGAGAGTATGTTAGATGATGTAAATGTGAGAAACTACAGAATTCCAGGGATTTGTGTATGTATAATATAAAGAAGAGGAAAAAAGAGAACAATTAGATAAAAATCTACCTTGACAAACTCGTTTGGCATTTAAAATTATTCAAGTACATAATGAGTAATATGCGATGAGTATCACAATTAGACGTAGTGTGCAGTTAGTACGCATTTTGTGCCTTAATACCTACCATGCTGTTAAGCTTTCTTTAATTATTAAGAAAATGAATCTCAGGTATAAAAAAAATCATAAATATAAATTTAAAAAAAAATTAAATAAAATTAGATGTAAAGAAAATTTACAAAAATTCTAAAGAACGCCTCATATATTGCCCAACACCAAAACGATATGGTTATCGCTGCTTATCGCACGTTAGCACTATTTAAGGACTCCGATGACCATACGCGCCTGACTCTGGTCAACTATGAACAGAGCTTCTATTTTATTTAGACCTTAGCATGCCTTTAGCATATTTGTCTTTTAATTTAAACTTGTAACCACAATGGAATCCGTGTGCACAACATACATGTGCGTGCATAAACGAAAATACAGATGAAGATAGTGTGCATGGAGTTGAAATATGCGCGCTTTAACTCCTATAACATCAAGTAATCGCATGCATTAGAACATTTTCCTGGTTAGATGGACGATGCCGATAAGGACACGAGTTACGAGTATAAGCAACATACCACGCTTTAGCTTGATGATTTAAAGTATAAAAAAGAGTTCCACAATGGCAACAAGCAAGATTTTGTTTCGTGGTTCTTTTAAAATAGGGGAAACAACATGGAGGACGATAATTTGTTATGTAAACAACAGTAACCGGCTTTGTTGGCCGAAAACGGAATGGATATGTTCAGATAAATATAACGTACAATTCAACAGAAAATATTACGGAGTATAGTGTCATCATATTTAAAATTTAAAAAAAAAACAGTATATTTGTTTTTCTTCCAAAAATGTATTTATCCTACTTTTACTAACACTAATCCAATAACGCTTTTAAATAACGCGTTGACTTACGGTTCGCAGGTAAATTAAGCGAAACACCCGATGCGTTAATTAATAACAGCGATGTCAGCTGCTTTTATCCCCGAAGCATTCATGCATCGAATTCATTGTGAAATTTGTTTGTCCGATAGGTCTATCTCTGCACATTTTTGGCAGCAATAAAGCGGAAGAATGCAACGAGTGGAAATTATCTATTCAACAAATTCAGATATTTATTATCTCACTGATACATATCAATTTTTAGCAGCGGTTTTCGTTAGGCCTATTGTTATATTGGTATTAATGAATCACGAATACCGATAAAAGAACAAGGATACAAACTCGTAATGCAATATTAATGACGAGTTTTTATTTTCCCGATTTATTTTCTCATCATTTTTGACATTTAATAATTAATTCGTCAGTAGGTATAAAAATAAATGTATTCGATGATAGAAACTGATAGAAATATTCTATTCCCATGTAGGCTCCTCGAGTAATCAGTGAACGTTTCGTAAACACATCGTAGTAAACAAGGTGTCATCAACGATCAAGTTGTAATACCACTTGGTAGAGTATAGTAATAATGAGTACTACGTAGATATTATTGTTCACAGTAAGTTATTTGCAGTGAGGCAGCTTTATTAATTTAAAAAACAATGTATTCTTTTCGATTATTTATCGATTCGTTCATTTTTCATTTTGACTGAGTACAGTAAGAAATACATTGAGTGTAATATCTTGAAATATTAAAATGATTGCTTTTAACATAACTTAATACGAATGTTAGGATATTTTTTTATATATAGAAACGGTAAATTGTTCTGGCACTCGGGCAGTGACCTCTCTGGAATGAGATACACAGTGCTTAGATAATAATTGACCACAATGGATATTATCTTAACCAGTAAAAGAAGAGAGAGGTTAGAACTTTATTTCAGAGAATAGAGAATAGAACAGAGATATTTCAGAGAATAATATTATAACATATCATAACATTTGCTCTTCGCAAATATTCTTTAGGAAATCATATTATTTCTCATAATAGATAATGCAATACAAATGATTAATTGTCATATTCTTAAAATGCATCATATTGTAAAACAAATGTATATAAGCACAACTGCTCGCAAGGACTATTTGTTTAATTTATATATAATTCCGAGCAAGAAGATAGTCAGGAGTAATGATGTCTGAAATGTATAAGGACCAAAAACTCTCTTTAGCTTTTATAATACAATTCGTTGTATAAGAATTTTGTCGTCAATGCACAGAATAACCGAGTATAAAATATTATCTAGCTTTCTACTTGAAAAAATTGTTGTGCCACTTGTCTTTTGTAACTCCTAAGCTATAGTGCATTCGATCTGAAGACTTGGTTTGATTAAATGTAGTACAGCAATGATATACCGATAGTATCACGAATTTGTGCGATAAAAAAAATTCGCTCATGATACAAGGTTGAGACATGATATGGAATAAATTATTATCAGTGGAATATATTATTTCAAATACATATTTTCCTGTTCTTGTAGCAATGAGCTTTACGTTTTTGTACATAGCTTTTTGGTTAGCGCCTGATTTATTTAAATCTGTTAATATATCTTAGAAGTTTGTAGTAGAAATTTATAAGCGCCCTGTGTAACCTTTGGAGGGAATCCTGAGAAACGACATTCGTTTCGCAAGGAAACCCACCGCGTTTAAACAGCAGGTGTACACCTTACTGTACCAACTAAACGATGTACAAGAACTGCGATGGTGTAGTGCAAGAGTCGGCAAATATATTTTCTAAAAAGCTAGATAGTAAATATTTTAAGTTCTATTCATTCACGGTGCTCAAAAATGAAATAAACAAGAAAGCGGTTGTATTACAACTTTGGTGTTGTAATAGATAAAAGTTTATATTTCCATGTTGAAGATCCGCATATAAATTTGATGCAGTACCATTAGATAAATTTTTACACAATACGTATACTGTAAATTTAATGATTTCCAGCCCATCTTAAAAACAATAGGCTCCCAAGACAAGTAATTTTAACAATTGTTACCAAAGATCAAAGACTTGGACTTGCAGGGGCGACAAATATTTTTTCATGCGACAATTCAACTGGTTCTAAATTTACCGTCAAATAGTAAACTGAATTTTAAATAATCAAAGCATACAACTCGGAAAATTAAATAAGCAGAGTGGAAATCTTATTATAGCCATGATATAATAGATATCTTATTATATCGCTATGTATAAGGAGTTTAAATCTTATCCTGTAATTTTGTATATAATTTTCCAATCGATATGCAACACTCTCCTTTCTGTGCTTCCGTTTGTTAAGAATAGAAGGTACTAGGATCAATTTGGAGAGTTACCGTGCTTTTCAACACTAGGATTGCCATAGGTAACTCATCTCGGAGTTTTTCATAAAAATTCATAAAATTTATGACAGTGCATTTCCGCAAAAATATAATTATTTTGTACAATCGTGTAACTGATAAAATCGAGTTACTTATCTTTCTTTTTAATTTTATTTTTTTCGCAGATATTTACAGTGTATCTGAATATTTCCGAATAGTGCTGGTACTACGAGTGTCAAAACAACAGATGTCACATTAAAAGATTTTAACACATTGCGTACTAGTGACGAGTTTTCCCTTTTTTCGCGTGTCATCCGTTAAGGACCACTGTCCGATTTTAAGTAAAACGATAATATGGACAAAAGAAGTAGTCCTGTACCTTATACATTGCAGAGTTATCAATTTCTTTAAAATGTGTGACAACTACGATTCACAAACAAAAATGAGGTATAAACAGTTTCTGTGTTCGGTGGCAAGAGACTGTATAACGGACGACGATAATGAAGGCCTGAAGGTGCATGGTAGTATAAAGCAGCATGAACTTACGTGTATTTTAGCGAGTAAAAAAATTTTCTACGGAAGCCTGCAGACTTTGTGCCGCTCATGAAAAATGGAGCGAATCCAGATATTTATGTATATTTCCTTTGGTTCTCTTTCATACAGGAAAATGTTTTACGCAGCATCATACGTTAACAAGACACTAGGAACTTTAGTTTGATTCATTTTTTGAATGAAAATGTTGTAATTATTGGAAAACGTTACTTAAAATGTATTATGATGTGTACCGAAAACGGTACACGCGCGCATATTTATTAAATGCGCTGAAAACATACATTTTATGACCAATTTAATTCTATAAAATATATTTCCACTAAAAGAATGAGGCATTATAAAAAATTCAGTATAGAACAAAGTGCATACATTTATTTAATTATTATATATACGATAATTCATAATTATGTGTAACAGTTGAAACTTGTTTTCCCACAGAATCAAACAAAAAATATTATCTCCGTATATTTAACTATTCCCTCTTTTGTTAACTACTTCATTTCCCTCCTTTTTTGCTTAACACATTCGAACACACCAGGTCCTTTTTCCTAATCGAAAAGTTTCGTACCGATTGACTTTCACAATCGAACTGATTGCAGCGCCACGTGTATCGAAAATTGCACGGGATGTTATAACTACTCTAAACAAGCTAATTATTTAGGGATCGACGAATTAATGAAATATTGTGTGATAATATATCAGTCTTTAGTCAAAACATCGAATGGTCTGAACGATAAGTTGGGCAAAAACGGCTTGGCACGGGACGTGTTAATAGCTGCCGAAAATCAAATAAACAAGACGTGCACCATACGTTCGGCTCGGAAAACTGATCGACGTCACGGTGGCAATCGGCAGACTCCGCCTATGGCTCGACTGAGCCGGCAGGCACTTCGTAAATCAATAGCTCTCTCTCTGAAAGACCGATAGCAACGTGTAGATGCATTAAATAGAGGCATTAAAGCCTAATGAATCGCTTCTACTATTCAGTCAGCGTCGGGCAACCATGGCAACGGTTTATGCGAGAAGCAGGATACAGCTGGGACCTACAGCGACGCGGTGTATACCTAGTAATAATCAAATATCGCGGACAATTTGGCGGTACACACGAGCACTTGTTTTATAAACGAATGGATTTAAATTAACACAGTAATGTAGAGGATGGAGCCATGGTTTTCTATCGGAAAGACTTTAATAATAATCGTGTTGTCAATCATAAAACTTTTCATATAATTCAAGTACTGTGCACACTATAATTGGTGGTTCCTTGAATGGTGGGTTTTAAGTTAAGTTAAGTAAAGTGTATAGAATTGTATCGAAATTTGAACTTCTACGAGGGAGACCTATATTTTGATTTTATTTACATTTTCAGTTAACTTTTAAAGAACCGTTATACCTTATACACGATACTTTTATCTCACGTTAACTAAAAATCTGAAGCTTCACCGTCTTAACTACTCGTTGCTATGGTGACGCAAAGCATAAAACCTCCAACCTCTACATGAAAAACCCCGGTTTTCGAATTCCATTAATCACTGTCGGACACTATCATCGGACAGGTCGATAATGTTACATTAATATGTATTAACATGTCAGCCAGCAGATTATAAGCCGGACTATCAGTGTAGCGGAAAACGAAACAATTTACAGGGTTCTACCGTGATTTCGGTGTGAACCCGAGTGTGTGTACCTTGTCGAATGAAAACGAGTCCAGGGACACGCATCCTTTGCAGTCCTCGGCAGTGACAATCTGAAGACCGGCGATCAGGAAGAGAACAAGTGGCAGGGCGGTTGGTCGCATGTTGTGTCATGAAACAGAGCGTCCAAAGGAACGAACTTTTCCTTCGCTGTAGTGTGCTCCGTGCACACTCGGTGGCCTTTTGCTAGGCCGTTACGTGTTAGCTGGCTGCTCGATGGCCGATCACGTGTTCGTATGACGCGTCGAGGGTTCTCGAGGATCGACAAAGGGAACCGCCGCGCCGATGATCGGTGCGAGTTGCCGTGTGTGAGGCACCGTGACTGAACTAGGCCTGATCAGACTAACCTTGCCTCGTGGCGCTCTGACGCGGTCGAATCACAGTCGGCCACGAAGAACCGCGCGGTACAACTCGGTACAACAAGCCATCGCGCAAGTGCGGCAGACGCGGTGCTCTACCGTTTGTTTATTTGTTCGGTCCTCGACACCGGCCGGCTTTAGGTCGTTTGGACTACAGGTTTTTCAAATTAAATTCACCCTTTTCCAAATGAAATTTGACTCTTTTGCAAATGAAATTCACTTTTCTGCAAATGAAATTCACTCGTTTGCAAATCGAGTACTTTTACATGCACATTATATTTAAAAAGCATCAAATAATGTTAATTGCGTAATAAAAAATAAAAAAATTGTATTATAATTTGTACAATTACATAATTACGTATGGAGATGAAGGTATGTATGAAAACTGTGTGCAGATCAGATCAGTAATTGAATAATAGCAATATTTTAAGGAGAATCGTTTATAGACTAGGTTATATGTACATACTAGTATATAGTACATATAACCTAGTTTATAATGGTCCTCCTGTAGCAGCAGCTGGTAACTTAGCATACATATTCATATAATAATTATAATAATTTGTGGATGTAACGGTTTCAACAGAGTTATTAATTGCGTCTATTAAACTTTGCCGATTTAAAGGGTCAGCTAACATATTTTTTGCGTTAAACTTAATTTTGGAAAAGACTTTTTCGATAGGGTTCAGCATTGGAGAATATAGTGGTAGAAAAATGAATGTACCTCGTCTGACCAACAAGATCACGCACCTCCTGCGTCTTGTGGATACTTGTATTGTCCAAAATCAACCAAACTTCGTCCAGATTATCGTTTTCCAATTTCCGAAGTAATCCTCGAAGAAAATTGCAGAGTTTTTGATTTCTTACTATGTAATTAACATTATGTGATACTTTTTAATTATGATATATATGTAAAAGTGCTTGATTTGCAATAGGGTGAATTTAATTCGAAAAAACCTGAATAGTACTAATTTGTTCCTAGTTCCCTATAATCCAAATTCTTTTTAGGGTTTTTTATTCAACTGTATAGTAATGCCGACCGTGCGTAATGTAACATAATAATATAATAATAAATATATATACACATAAAGTATTACCTACTTTTGATACAAATGTGGGAACATAATTTACATATGAAAATAAGAGTATCATATTCATAAAAATCTTGTTATAAAGTTACTATTTCATGTAATAATATTGTGCACAATAATTGCAAATCAACTACTTCGGCCACGATGTATCGTCAGAACATGTTTTTCTTGTTTTTACTTTTAAATTATATTTCTACAGTTTTGCCAGAAACATCCCATATATAAAAGTTAAAATATGTATGTACTTATGTTTGGTAGAGGTTTATACACTGTTCAATGTATCCACACTAAATTTGGCAGGAATATTATTTATTATACTTAAGTCCGAGCAATATTTTATTGTTACTTAATAATTAGTAATTTTTAAAAGAAACATGTGGGGGACATTTAATTATTCATATTCACCTTTCGAAACAGAATAAATAAATAACAGTAAATATCAAATAAATAGTATCAGCTTTTACATTTATTGTGGACTTATTAGAAAAAAAACTCGATACCAATGTGTACAGTGAATTTTGAACAAGTGAGAAGTATTTCGTGTCTTGCAGTCAATTTTGGTACAAATTGACAATTATATCGGTTAATGAAGCAGTCTACGTAACTTGTAAAGAAATATCGGTAATGATCTAGTAATCTTGTTTAGTACGGAAATACGGTATTTCCTATTTCTTTGTAGACTTTCAGAACTCAATTCTTAAATGTAAGATTGTAAAATATAAATATTCAACCCGCTGTAATGCATAGTAACAGTCTAAGCTACTATTTTCACCCTGTTATATATATTAGTTATATATATATGAATTTTTGCTTATATATCTTTGCCCTTTAGTGTCAAGCATTCATCGCACTCAACCTAGAAAAAGCAAAATACGCGTCTTTTATCGTAAATGGTCCAAAAACAAAAGATCCTCACTGTGTTTTTCGCCCTTAATGTGTTGATATGGATTTCAATCCACTGGAGGTAAAATATCACGTGAAAAATTTCCAAAGATGATTAACGAGGTTTGAATTCGAATCTCCCGCGTGGAAGTCTCAGCTTGTATGCACACCGTAATTCTCCATATATTATGCACGCGGTTCTTATGATAAAACAAAACAATTTTCTAAACGAGTATCGAAAATGAGATATGTTATTTCCACGATGAGTTGTGAATCAATGGGACATTTTAATATGTGATTAGGGTCACAAGTAGGGTGTAACGATAATTCTATGAGGGGTGATTATAATTACAATCATGAACGAAAGGGTTAAGGGTTATCTAGTTGCGGTTACGTATGTTTACCTTTTTGAAAAATAGTTGCTTGTACAGCATTTTTTTCGATCCTCTCGTGTGCGTCTTATTAGCTAATCATTCCATGCTTTTGTATTATTTTAAATAAAATGTCTATTGTGTGGTAAAAAAAAATAATTTTTTGCATATATTCCTGAATTTCCGTAACTTTGAAATCGTAAGTTCTATAAAAGCTTTGGTGAAACAGAATTAATTATATCATGATATATTTGTATAGAAATTGTGAAATACGCTTCTGTTGCGTGAAATCGTGAAAAGGAGTCTCTGTCAATCGGCAATCAAAACCTATAACGATTGCAAGGGCAATCGCAATAGTAAAATCAGTTTTTGAAGAGAAAAAGGTAATTGTTATCCATAAGGGATTGAGGTCAAGGAGAATGTAAAGTGAAATGCGAAAACATTCGCGAGAGATGCGATGTAGATTGAATTAAAATCGACATTTATGGAAATGAAAGTTTATCATCACGAATTCCGTTAAAAAATATCGGGTTATAAACAAATGTTTTTTTCCAAATATGAAGTGTTTTTGTATGAACGGATCATATTGAAACGCTTATCGAGTTTAATAAAATTCCAACCCAGCGGCAATTCCTGTTATTGCACAGATTTTTTTTTCACATTTTAATTTAGTATGACGGTCTAGAATAAAATGCGAAATTCTTTTTCCATATGATATATTCTGATTTAACAGGGTCTGATGAGTTTGCTATTTAAGAGTCTTCATTTAATTTAAACATGATGGAAATTCTAAAAAAAATACTCCTATATAAGTTTCTACAAGAATGGCCTCGGTTAAAAAAGAAATCTTAGAATTTCATATTATAGTAGTTGAATATTCTCGAGAAAATTATTTTTGTCCTTTTTTACGAATGGCTTAAAGAACAATAATAATAAACAGAAATATATTAACTGATCGATGTATTTAAATTATATGCAAACACGACATACGAAAAGGGGCTATGGTCTTAAATGATGAGTTTGTTTTATAAATATATGAACACATTGGGAAAAACACCTTAAACATTTCCTTTTACATTTATAGTACAGTCATTAAAGATTTATATCTGTAGCGTATTGTTTCCTATTAATTTTGTTTTCCTTATTGTTTATTATATAACCGCTGCACGCGTAGATAATCTACCTTGTTATGAGTTTAAGGCGTCAAGATCAAATATGCAGATAATGTGTGGAGTGTAAGTTGCGATAACGTCTGAAGGAGGATCTTATAAAAAATACAATGCTTACACGAGTCTTCGCAAGATAATATTACAATATTTAACATTTGTCTAAGCTTAATTTTGAACACGTGATTAATTTTTTGCAATCTGTAATCTTTGCAATCTGCAATTTTCTTTTGCATTTTTAAGTGCACATTTTTAGATGCATCTGTAGGATGAAAATTAAAAACGATCTGTTCTGAAAAAAATAATGATGTGTTTTATACGATTTATTGATCAACTGATTTGTAAATAAATTTACAATAGGAATTCGTGTTAAATATCGAAATCGGTTTTCAAATTAAAATACGCATACCGCACTATTATCACATTGTACATAAATAATAATCTACTTTTAAACTGTTATTGAAATGGAAAATTTTATTGCCATTTCAATGATTGAAAAGTTGTCTTAGTTTTTATAATTAAGTGCCGATGTTGATCGAAATTGTTATAAATAAAATTAATTCTTTTTACAGAAGTAACAAAAAATCGCAAAACATGATACAGATATTATTTTTCTATTCGCTTTTGCCAAATAAGGTAAAAAGTACATTATATCTGAAGTTATATAGGTAATTACTAAATTATACTTCACAATGTATATCTTCTAAAATGAAAATAGTAATATCATTAATCTAATAATAAAGATTAAACAAATAATGGAAATCATCTTTCTTGCTTTGTAGAATTTTGCTATCTGGTTCAAATATTTTAAATTACAATATACATTTTACATTATGTGTAGTATTATGTTTAATATTATATTATAATTTTCTTTATGTTATATACTACTTTTTTATTTATATACTAAATTTTACATTTCATATTACATAACAATTGCATGAGCAAAATATTTCATTAAATATTTATTTCAGTTGTTCTATACCTAATAGGAATTTTAAGTTTTACGGTAAAAGAAGATTTGAATTCATGAACTCTGACATTGTCTGTAAACGATGCAATTCGCGTGTACATATTTGTCTACAATTTGTTAAGAAAACTGAAAATTTCTTTAAAACACTCTCGCAAAACATAGTAAGTATGTAAAGTTATGTTACATCGGTTACAATGTAAAGTAAATGCGGTATCATAACAAAACACGACATGCTAGCAGTGACAATGTTTATAATGACTTAGAGTTAGGAAGACTGTAAAAGTAACGTTTGGAACACGTATGACAATAGCAAGCGGTCATTTGAAAATTATTTCAGCGCAAGTAGACTAATAAATAATTACAAAGACTTAGTTTTCCGTATGTTACGTGAAAATCAAAGTGTAAAAAATTAATTTAAACATGTTTTCTCATTACTCTCCATTTGCTTGTTTAAATAAATACGTTAATTTTTTATTGTTTGTCAGAACATATCTTCTAGATATACTACAAATAAATAATCTAATAAAAATGCCTATATTCCGATAGTCAATAAAAATTAAAATTATCTTGTGATGTCTTTCATTAAAAAATGAATTAATGAAATCCTACTATCCTTCAGAGATAAGGCTCAAACTCGCTATAGATAGATATAATACATGAAGATTCAAGAAAGTCATCTGCATGAGCATTAGCTATTTACTGGAATAAGAAAATAATATTATATTTACTTGGAAGGCTCAGATCAATAGGAACATGCGTTTATTCTGCATATAAAATCGACTACCTAAGCAATCTTTCTGGTTTTATACCGATGCTTTCCACATCTTATCACATATGAGGAATTAAATCTACATTTTTAGGGAGAAATTAACCGATGAACCGTGTTTTGCTGAATTAATAAAATACAAAGGACGACATGTATCGAGATATAATGATATTCTGCTGAAAGCAAATCGCCCAGTGGTTTCAGATTAACATTGTTAATTTTGTATCTATAAGTGTCGTTATTAGCACTAGAACTACCAATGTTAAGTGTATACCTAGTTCTACAACACCTGTCAAATTGGCGGATTTTTAATATGGCCTTCGTTGTACCTTTTGGCTTAACTTATGTAAATAAAAGAATATAATTTAACAAAACCAATATCTAATATAATATTTCATTAATTATTATTAAAAAAAGCAAACACAAACTTCTATTTGCATTTATAGTGTAGCACATTTGATGCGTATGAAATAACTATGAGGCACGTACTTAACGAATACAAATTATCTTAGATAGATATTTGCCACAAACATATTTGTTGCATTCATTACCAGTATAAATTGCTCTGTTTTTGTTGTACAATAAAATTTGACAAGATTTGCATTCTTAATGATTTTTTTTGAGTTTTTTGGAGTACAGTCCATTGCTTTCGGTTCTTGTTGTTGCGAAGAAGTTTCTTTTCTCCTTCAACCATATTCACTGGAGAGTTCTTCGAATAATTAAAACAAAAATTGTGTTCTAGTTATATTTTCATAACAAGTCACTTTGTATAAAATTCACACGTCCATTGCTGCCAAGTCTAAAATATTACAAAATAGCTGCACAGACCATGTACATGGCCCTGCTTTTACGCTATATTTCCGGACAATTTAGTCCACTAGATCTATTCAGTCATAATCAGAAAAAAAAGTAGATCACGTTGTAATACAATAGTTGGGTTAGAGTTGTTGAAGTTGCCTTATGAATATTGTACTTCATTGAATATAGATAGCTTCATATGAAAAATGTACTTTAAATTTTTTCAGAAAATGTTTGAAGGCGATATATAAATAAATGTAAATAATTATTCGTGTCTATCATCACATAAATAGCTCATAAATTACAATAAACTTTCAAATTGCTAAGGCCGTTCTTTTGTCGAGTCTTGGTACAGCTGATACCGATTATAGAAATTAAAATGGCTGAGTGAAAATCGAAAAGTGACATATACCTGTTCTCATATTTCAATAAAAGTCGTCATCAAATTCTAGAAGGATGCGTAAATAATATCGATATTTTTAAAGCGATAAATTTGAATACTGTCAAAATGGCGGCGTTGGTAGTTCTAGTGTCCAATTATCATTTCTAATTGGTTCATTTTCCTCGGCAGGGGTGGGGGGAATGTCTAAATGACGAGTGAACTTGTCTTCCCTGGTTAACAGGTGAAGCAAACGTTTATATCAAGAGCTCTTAACGCAGTCGATGTTCATGTCTCACGTGCTCTCCTTTGATTCTTTTTCCGGCGATGTGTTCTTTGATAGCTCCCCCGAAGCCGTTGAATAAGTGCGGAAGAGAGCCTCTTCTTCCATAAAATAGTCTCTTAATTGCTTCAACTTCTGATAGGTAGATTCTATCAATAATAACCAGAGTTAGCAGGCGTATGTATGCAGAATAGATTACACGAAAACTTTTTGTTGATCGATATTTTAGTTTCCTTATTTTCACGGAAACAGTGTGTTGAACTGCACCTTATTTTTTTTTTCATAGAAATTTTTGCATTTGTTTTTGGCAGAAATATTGTAAAGATTGTCCTTTTTCTTACGTACAGTATTAAGAGTTTTTCTACTCTTAATACTGAGTTTATCGATAAACTTAGATATATAGTGGACTTTCTCTTAGGTACTACAGTATATCCAGGATATAAAACGTTATTAGGATTATATGTATTATGTGTTAAATATTTTGATACAATGCGTTCTTTACAAATTTTGTCACATTTCGAGAACTTATTTCTCTTTTGTCTATTAAGGGTTAAACATTACGCAATTTTAAATTCAATATATTATATTACCTTAAACATACTACATTAAAAGGATCTGTAGTACTTAAACAGTGGTATCTTAAAAGGACTATCAGATTACTGCTTTTGTTTTACGAATTTCGTGAATGATATTCAATGAGAATATATTAGTAAGTTAATCATACCATTATTTACGAAATAAAAATGGAAGTTCTGCTGATATTGTTAATCGCCAAGGTCCATCATGTTTTAAATTTATAGAAATACTAATATTAGCATGTACTAAACGTGCACTTGTTAATTTTGCTTATCTGGAATACGTACTAACTTTTGCACTGCTGCATACTATTGCATAGAACTATTAATATATACGACACGATATTTACATGGTAGTTACGTGCGTCAACGTACATACATACGTCTTTCTTATATATTCATGGATATATATAGCATGTACCTATCTGTTTCGCACGCAAAGATTTATTACTCGTATCGTAATTTAAAATACGTTTTGCTCCAGATTATTTCCATTGAGATTGTGCAAAATATGTTTGCATTCACATTTTAGGTACTTAGTAAAAGTATAAAAGATTTCTGGGCTAAAGTATCAGATTTTTTATAGCCGTTTAACGTAGAAATTGCATAGCCAAAATAACTTTCTGAAGATTGAATTTCTAAATACTTTTTACACTTAAAGATAAGAGCCGTTTATTTTGAAAGTGGCCTAAGTCTATTTTTCAATTATTTTTTGATGGTCGTTATTATGTGTATAACTTGAAATTAGCTGTCATAAATAACATTTGCGGTTAAATTTGTTCAGAGTTTATACGATAATTTTGGACACATACGTTTTCGCAATTAGTTCGACAATTGAAACCATTACTTTGAAAGTAGCACAAATCCAATCCATTATTGATAACGTCCGAAGGCAGTGATGAAGGTAATTTTAATTCATTTGGGATGAAATTATTGCATAAGGTTCCCAAGGAGTAGTTTCATGCATTCTGAAATATCTTAAAAATCTAAGAAGTGAAAGCCATATTATAGTTTACAGTGACACGTGTGCAGGACAAAATACGATCATCAAAATAGCTTTAATGTGTTAAAAAATTATCCAAACTGTTGAATACAATGTGGAAAACATAGACCATAAATTCTTAGTCTCAGGATATTCGCTTTTATCGAATGATAGAGATTTTGGGCATCGTAGAAATGTCATTAACGAAAAATAATTTGCTGTGTGTCCCCCAAGATTATTATAATATTATATTATCAAAAAGTGCTGGTAGGGTAATAACTTTCCTCGAAATTAAATAAAACAACATATCAACATAATTTTTGGAGAACGCAATTTTTAAGTGTGTAACAAATTCTAACGGAGAAAGAATAAATTGATTAAAAATATGCTGGATGCATTTTTTGAGCGGTGAACCATATAAAATTTTCTATAAGCGAAGTTCTAAATGTTCTAAAGCAAAGTTTAAAATCCTAGATTTATTATCGCGTCGAAGTAGACCAAGAAAATTAAAAAATATTGTATAGACACCACTTTATAAAAATATAAGACAAATTATAACAGCAAAATACAACGACATGATCAATTATAAGAACAACAAGCAAAATTAAGGACAAACAAATTATAACAGCAATATAAGGACAAATCTCTCCCGCATACACAAATTGTAGATGAGCAGTAAATTGTTATGTAATTTATATGGTCAGATTTCCTAAATTACATAAATTATGTTTTTGAAGTATTCTAAAGCGATACAAAAGAAATTGAGTATTGTTTTTTCAATTTGAGGCATTTTGAATCATGTCGCATGGACTTGCGCTCTTTTAAATTCTATGAAGAACTTACCACGCATGTCCTTGAAGCTGTCTGATTTTCCTCCGTAATCTTGCGGCAGAAAATCTTGCTCTATATAAGCATGTAGCTCGGAAATGTCGCCAGTATGACAGTGAAGCTACAAAAAGAAATCTGGTCTTTTGTGTTCCAAAAATATAAAGTGCATGAATCGCAAGCCAAAGGCATTTTGTCAAGTCATTTTGCAAATCAAAGTCAACACCTGCCTTTGAGGATACATTAATAAAGCGCGTGAGTCTCAACGTGAGTTTCTTCTTAATCGATTAAATTTCAGGCTGCTGTTTTTTGCCGCTTTCAACTTTTAAATTCAAACAAAATAAGTTCAATTATCTTAATAATCATAATCGTATTTTTATTCTATATTCTCGTATCAATATCTTGATACACGAAACAGTTTTCAATTAAACATTGAATTATTATCATTGTGAACTTAAAATACGATTTTCCAAATCATTGATGTCTACATCATTTTCTTTCCAGAGATCTGGTGCAAATCGATCCGTATCAAAATAAATGATATCAATTTGAGATAGTCTAAGTTAAGAATCGTTATTTTCTGAACAGTTTATCTAAAAAGAAACTGTTTTAATCTTTTATATCTTTATCGTATTCGAATATTTTTAATCTCTATCTTTATCTAGAATATTTTATTCCATTTTTTATAAGTGATGTGTTATTATTGATGCTTACCAACTGGTAGAATTCTTTCTTCATGAACGGCTTGAAAATCGTTAGAAGTTTGCCCGTAAACCAGACGGCATTCACGATGTGGATACTCTTCATCCTGATTGGTAAACCTTCCTGAATATACTCGAAGAATTTTTGAATGGTACTTATGGTAATTCGAGTTAAATGACCAAATTTAACTCCTTGCATATCCATCACGAAAATGTATCCTGCGCAGCAGCCTTGCGTGTAAAGTACGGCTTCAATCAACATCAGTATCATCTTGATTGCATCATTGAGCACGTAATGCCTTGGTTCTGTATCCATTAGTTTATAGAACACAAGTTGGCACCCATTTCGATCCAAGACAGGCGAAGCCGCTACTATTCTGGAAGTTTATTTAGAATTTGCGTTGAATGGGTCCAGTTATTAGGAAAAGATGTGTTGCGCTACGTGTCGACTTTTTATTAGCGCGTTTATTTTGTCGATTATTTTCTCGCAGCAGAAAATATGAAAAAATCATTCTTGTAACTCTACAGCTGTTTCTTAGAAAAAATACTGTACTTCGTAAGTGAATATTTTTAGTAATTTTCCATGCTTTTACCACGGTGTCTGAATCATTCTATCGATCTATCGACATATCCTCATAATAGCCTTTTATTTTTAAAATATACATGGTATACATAATATTAAGTGTGCAACTTTGCTTCCGTCGTTATATTCTTATAGATGGTTTTTGCAGTAAATAGTGGTTTTTTCAACGCGGGATTCGTACGCTGCCCGAACGATGAGAGAAAATAGTGGGCAACAATGAACAATACTTTGAATTATAAATGTATAACCAGTTTTTACAATAGAGCCTCGAATTTCCGATAAAAAAAACGGCGAAAGCAAAGTTTCACACCTATTATGTCCAGAAAGTGGCAGGTAGGTTTAGTGTTAAACATCGAAGTTCCTTATCATGGGTAACCGCTTATCAGGGATCAATGTATCGATCTGTAAAACACAGCTAGCTATTATCTACGTATTATCTCTTTTCTGCCATGCAATATGGTTTGTATTAATTTTTGTTTTTTAAGAGTAACACGTGACACGATTACTGTCAGACTTTGTGTGAATTTATTTTATTTCTGTCGTGCATTAGACTTTATTTATAAGATATGTCTGAACAAGGGAATAATGCCATATAGCTAATAATGCATAATAATGCTGTCAGACTTTGTCTGTGTGAATTTATTTTATTTCTGTCGTGCATTAGACTTTATTTATAAGATATGTCTGAACAAGGGAATAATGCTATATAAAATTTAATTACGAAATTAATGGAATATCTTACAAGTGTCCCTTGATAGTAATATCATACAGAAATTTGTATTGTTTTACAAATATTTTAACCAGCAACGTGTAAATTATTTCAGAAAAATATTTCACATTACGTTTCAGAAATGTGCGATACTTTCAGTCGATTGTATTATTTAGAATGTCAGATGTGCTTTAATCAATATCATGTAACAAAACATGCAAAATAAAGTAACTGTTATTACAAAATTTAACTAAAGTGCTATAGTATTCTTGCTGTAAATGTATAATATTGATAAAAACACGTATCTAACTTTATTGGTAACAAGTATAATTTTTTATTGTAGAAACATAAAGTCAAAAGGAAATCAGACAATAAGGATTAAAGTTTCTCTGAGATACGGAAAGAAATATAGGTAGTGTAATCGATAGAAAATCAATATAGGATTCAGAAAATTACATTTTCACACATTTTTTTTGGTTTTTAATCCATGTAACTTGTAAATAAATTTCTGCATATTGCCAGTCGTGATATTTTCGGCGGTGCAATGCATATCATTTTTCCAGTTTCCTTATTTCTAACAAGCTAATCTTATAAACCATATTTTAGGTAATAGAGGTACGATGTGGGTTTTTAATCTCTATAACCGTATTTTGACAAAAATTAAAGCAACGGTCGATCAATGGTTAAATTCTTTTTGCTAACAGGTAGTCTAAAATATTGATAACTAGAACAACTTGATAAAATGTGGAAAACTGTTAACTAGAATAACATATTATCAACTTAATTCTTCTGAATAAAGAAACATTGATAAATATAATAAAGTATTTAAAGAGAACCAATTAACGGTCATTTTAACCAATTTGCTTTAACCATAATGTTTCACAGGTTCTCAAGAAACGCAAACTATAAGCAACGCACAAACGTGCACGTAGGGGAGAGTTGCAAAAATTCTGCTACTTAAGGGATTTTTTATGTACCTATTAAACAATACACATTTGTACTAAAATCGTTGTCCGCAAGTTTACTTTTATCTTTGCAAAAACCCTTTAAATAAACATTCTACGTATAAAATAAAATTAAAAGAGGGATTTGAGTAATTTTAGAAAACGTAAAAGTACGATTTAGGACACCGATATCCTAAATCGTACTGATGTCTTTCCAAAATCGTACCTACCTTATTTGGTAATCAATTTTATTTTAAAAGTATATAATTTATTTTTTTTTATTATATTGAAACATAACAGTATCGAAATGAACATAACAATTTTGGTAAAAAAAATATGAAATTTAACGAATTAAAATAATAAACTCTTAGAAAACATTAAAAGTAAAAAATATTACAAACATTTTGAACAACACTATATCTTGCCTTCTTTCAACGCTCCCGCGTTCAAAAACCATATTTTACTTTTCCCCATGCTTGAAAAATTAAAAAAAAATACATAGTAAGTTTAAATGTCAGCGAATTAAGACTCAGATAAAATTGCAGCGCCATCTCTTAAATTATACCGGCACGATTTAAGAGTTTTAATCGCGGAACGATTTAGGAAACTGAGCGAACCGATAGAAAATATTACTCATCTAACCCAGATATATATATAAGCCATATTACGAACTCACGATAAAGATAGTATATTAAATACATTTCAAAATAAGCGCAATATATATATATTAATCAAATACAGTATTTAATCGAAATTCGTCTTAAAATGATTGATCAAAACTCACATCAAACTTACTTCAAATCCTCCAACTTCCACGAGTTGACGCGAAGTCAATTGAGATAACGCATGTTATGTTTTAATTACCGACTCCACACACCCTTTACATTATCACCGTTAGAAGCCACATACGTTAATGGGTTACCAAAAAAATAAGCCGGTACGATTTAGGTGGGCAGTACGCATTAGGCAACTCTTCCCTACTTCATTGGCTTTGCTATCTGTAAGTCACGGTGGATCATCGAAGGATAAACGCAGTGTTATTGGCAGGCTTACAAATTACGCTATAAGCGGGTAAAACGGAGAAAGAAGAATCGGCAGTGGCGAACGGCGATGGCGATGGAGGAAGGGGGGGGGGGGGGAGGGTTGGAAGGAGGAAACCGAAGTGAGGCGGATGATGTAGGAGATTGGAGTTGGAAGGTAGAAACAGGAAATTCTCGGAACGGAACTTGATTAATAAACTTTGAACTCGGACAAGTGCTCCGTTTCTGCCCTCTGATAATAATGCCAGGCAAAGCATCATTAAAGATATTTCCGCGGAGCCTTATTATTTCGAACACGCGGACACGATTGAAATATGTACTTGGAATAATATGCGGTATGCTCAATGAAATTGGATTAACCCGCATATCGTTTAATTACATAGTTTAGTAATCGCGCACCACAAAATTTAATGCTTTATTGTGTAATCTTTAATTACTCCGGAAGCTACCTTTTTTCTAAGCTCATATGATTACTGTATAATCATGTGTACTCTGAACGCGTTCTCTGTCAAACACGTGGATATATTTATTAAATGCGCTGAAAGTAAACATTTTATGACAAATTTTATTGTGTAAAATATATTTCCACTAATAGATGAAGCACTATAATAAACGCTGTATGAAACAAAGTAACTAAATTTTTTTTATCGTTATATTAATAATTACGTGTAATAACTGAAACTTGTTTTTCAACGGAAACAAATGGAAAACAAGAAAGATTATCTCCGTGTATTTACCTATTCCCTCTTTTGTTAAATACTTTATTTCTCTCGTTTTTACTTTACAAAATCGAATACACCAGGTACTTTTTACTAATCGAAAAGTTTCGTACCGATTGACTTTTGCAATGAAACTGATTGCAGAGTCACGTGTACGGAAAATGGTATAGGATGTGATAATTACTCTGAACAACCTAGTTAATTATGGATCGATGAAGTAATGAAATATTATGTGATAAATTATTAATCTTTAGTCAAAACATAGAATGGTCTGAACGACACATTGAGCAAAAACGGCTTGGCACGGAATGCGTTAAACAGTACATTTGATTTGCAAATTCAATTTAACGTAACATGCCGTTAAAAGAAATTGAAGAGCTATGAGATTGCAAAAGTTCAAAAGCACATACTGCATTTGTAGGCAACGTTGGAGGTTTTCCAGGTTGGGGTCTCTGTTGGCAAAAAATTCAGGTATCGTACTTCTCATCCTGTAGTAAACTTCCATGCACCGTGCGGCGGCTTCGACATTGAAATAACAGCTGTGCGCGAAAATCGCCAATTGTTCCTTAGGAATCGCGGAAAGATTATTCTCCTGCGCTCTCTTCTGCAGTTCCTCCAAAATTTCATCAGTAATTTCGGGATATTTCTTCTTAGTATCCTCTATAGTGTGCCCCAACTCCATATTCTAAAACAACATATTAGTCTTACAATCGGACATTTTATGCGACTAGAGCAATGGCGCTTATACAGTTTAGATTTCTGATTATAAATTTGTAGAATCAGAAATTCAAATTTATAGTTTTTCGTTCAATTTATAATTAAA
The DNA here is from genome assembly GCA_038496175.1 of Ampulex compressa. Taxonomy (NCBI): domain Eukaryota; kingdom Metazoa; phylum Arthropoda; class Insecta; order Hymenoptera; family Ampulicidae; genus Ampulex; species Ampulex compressa. Next base: position 33,440 of record JBCFXI010000125.1, on the reverse strand, counting down.
AATGTTTACAATCAAGAATTCATTCGATCAAAAGATTTAAGAACATATACATAAGTGATATAAATTACGTCAAAATGCCATACATCATGGATAACATACTTCAAAGTTTTGACTTAGAATTTTTCTAAGCGTTTGTTAAGCCATGGCCAATATTCGCGTCACAATCAAGTGTAAACTATCAACGAAGTGTCCGCAATCATACTTCTACCCTTGTTGTATTAATATCGGAAAGGAAGTTTGGTACTTTGAAACTTGGTAAAAGTTACTAGGTTTACTTTCTTGTAAATCGGTATTTCCTGCCGGCAAACGTGAAAATTTGATCGAGCTATATGCGACGCGTCTCGTACACTGCCGCGTAACACGAAGCACGGTTAATTATATCCAGCGCTGAGAAACCGCAAGACATAGCACTGTCATCGTGCAATGTATCAAATCGGTCCAAAGACAGTCGACAAAATCGGTGATAAAGCAGCACTCGCAATTGCATGGAAAGACGTACTTTGCCTGCTTGTGCATGTGCCAAATGGATGTATATTTTAGAGTAATGCAAAACACGAATAATTGCGGTAACAAAACGCAGTATCGTCAGCGTACATTGAGTCGAATCAACTGAGACGTACAAGAAAATCGTTGATAATGCAAATCTTCCAAAGCAAAATCTTCTAAAAGTAAATTATCTTATATAACCAACTTCTATGTAGTTAATTATATGGGTTAAGCGATGAAGGGGTAGGGAGAAGAAGGGAGAGAGAGAGCGAGAGAGAGAGAGAGAGGGAGAGTAAGTCAGACTATGAGAAAAGCAAGACAAGGAGGATTGGAATAGGATGCAGAGGCGAGAGAGTGAAGAGTCAGAGATGAGATTGGGACGTTTGGAAAATAGCGCACAATGCGTTTGTTTGATATGTGTGAATACTTTTCACAGAATAGCTATGCATGGTGACGTAGCTCCATTTTTGTAAACAATCATGCCTAAGAGACACGAGGAGGTTGTTTCGCTATGATGTTCAACGAGTGCATTATGTATCGTGATATTATGTTACAGCCTCTCTAAAACCCCAGATTAAAAGTTACTAAGTGCAGGAGGGTAATAATCGCTCTTTGTTTTTTCATCCTTAAAACTTATTATTTACGCCAATCCCACTGCCCAGAACTACATTGGAAAAACGTTGCACCGTCATTCTGCTCTGTTTGCATAACATCAATGATGTAGCATTATTCAGAAATTTATGGAAAAACAGTTTAATTGCTGCATTGATTTTTGCGATATATGCGAAAATTCGTGAATGGCGAAGAGAGGGAGTCAATTGTTCAAAAAATATACCAAAAAAGATTCAGAAACCGTGAAAAACAATTCTTTGTCTACATTCGTTTATTTAGCTTCAAAAATCTAGTCTTTTGATTGATTTTGTGGTATGTATGATGCGGAGGAAAATTCAAAAGCGATGGGGAAATTCTGATGATCACAAGTCAACTTCGAAAAAATCTATCCTTTCATTCACTTTGATTTTATCCTTTGATTATACAATTAAACTGGCAATAGAATACATTTATACTTATAACAAGCATAACAGTAATTATGGTGACAGATGTTTGGTTAGTAACAAAAAAGTACGTATCAATCTTGAAGAAAGGGTGTGTTCGCCTTTGGAGAAGAAAGCCTTGGGGAAATCTTTGATGTGGTTAAAGATACGTCTTGGATAAGATATAAACTCCTCTTAATCATTTTTTTCTTTTTTTCGTCAACCGTAATAATTTAAATGTCCAAATAAGGGAGCCATCCAGTGTTTTTATTCCAAAATTTACATTAAATAACACGAGATTAATCAATAAATACATATAGTGTTTCGGTTCTGAAAAAGTGGATTGACTTCTGGAATTTTACTTCGATAATGTGTACATACATTATCAGAACTGTTTGGATAAGTAGGACTATAATTACAGTTCTGTTTGTTGTAGATATAAAACTATTATTTTGATCAATTTAATCAAAGTCAATGTGGTCATACTATCACACGTATGGTGGAAGTTCTGTTTGTCAAACGTGCTTGTTTAACTTATATCCACGGATATTTATGAAACGTTCCAAAAATGTATGATATTGATTATGGCGGAAATCGCCCTCCCTACTACCGGCATCGTTCTTTATCTTTTGAGAGACATGTTATGCAAGCTGCATTTTCTCCATTTACTGGTTATTTGGTATTCAATTCACTATGTAAATGAGAAGTAAATGCAGATTTTTTTATTCTGGTCTCCTGGTTTGAATATTTCCATTAAATTTCTGGTATCTGGAGCCCGAAAAAGATATGAGCTAAGTTTGGTCACTTTTACGAGTAGCTCAGGCATTCAGTTTGTAAATTTATGAAATAAATAGAAACGTTGATAAGTTAGTCCATTTATATTAATTTAATTCTGTAAGAATCTCTTTCTCGTGTTCGATCTCAAAATGTAATTAATAATAATTTAAGCATTAGAACATTAATTTAATAAGTATAAAAAATATATACCTTCTTACTATCAAGAGTACTTTTCATGTGTCATATAATTATATTACATTATAATACAATTTCATCATTGCCTGTTTTCACGTTAAGTCTCAAGAAATAAGATATAAAAATTCAGAAATTAACGTAGAAAATATACAGAATTTCAAATTGTTAATGCATCTAACAACACATAAGATGAAAAAGGACTAAACTTTATATGCAATATTAAAACGATTATTACATGTATACAATATTAATAGTATCTACTTCTCATTTTGCTTTAAGGAAAAAAGGTTATAATTAAGTATGACGTTTAGACGTTATAATTACTTGGTATAGACATTGCTCTAACATTAAATGGACTGACAAGAAATCTAGGCAAAGAAAAATATGTCAGATCCTTGTGACACGCTCAACTTCAAATATATAATTATATTTTAGGTAATAACCCTAAGAATCAAAGCCATTTAAAAGCGGGAGACACTATATTCTGTTAAAGCACTACTATTTCTGCGCCATACGCGTCTTCCAACTTTGCGGCCGTAATTTTCAATGACCAAAACATCAACGTAATTAGTTACCAATGAACCATTTTTCACGTTTATAGGGGGAATAATTTCTTACACGGATATCTTTTAAATCAGACACGCAGATAAGGAGGTCAAAGCCGTTCCTGGAGCACTTTTCCGTCAATCACGAGTCGGATAACCTACGATCAAAGAGCAGCGAGCAGCTTTGATCCTCGTCGCCCTCCTTTTTTCTTTCCCCAACCTCCGTCATCCTTTTCACGAAGTCCTCGCGCACCTGGTTTGATTCAGGTGGAAGCGCAGCGTACGATCGATTCGAGTCCGAATTGCTCAATGAGAAAGAGGTGGCCGTCACGGCTGCGAATTTCCCCAGAATAAAGGACCCGATTCAAGTACAAGAGACGAATTCGTACGTCCATCGGCGATCCGATGCATTCGCAACGCGTGGGAAGAAAATATAGAACGAAAGCAAACGCGAAGGGCAAGGTATGGGGGTGTAAAAGCAAGAGTGGGGAAAGGGAGGATCGGAGGGTGTTAGCCACTAGAGAACAGGTATCCGCCGTAGGCGTCGTACGTTCATTGATAAGCGTATAACGCCCCGTGCCTTAGACTCGTGACGTCATCGAATCGCACGAACGCCTGCGCCTGACGCAGTGTCGTACCCACGGATTCACAGAGGCAGACCCATGCGCCTCCCCCTTTTTCGAAAATCACCATCCCTTGGCCCCTCTTTCTCCTAATTATAGTCCAACGTACCGTTCGCTACGTCGGATATACCCCGCTGATCAGCTGTGATTTTATAACGTTCTACATGCTTTTCTCAATTTTCGAGAAACATTATACGTATAATAATGTCACTGGAATTTTCTTGCATTTTTAAGGCGAATTCTTGCGTTTTTCCGACACATTTTTCGATATCCCGTCTCCTCGGCAATTTTTAACGGACAATATTGTTTGTACATATATCGCGTTATTTCACAAGCTTGGTAGGTGCAAGTACCTTATAGATCGCGTATTTTTGACTGCAAATCAGGGCATTTTGCGATGCTACAATAGCGACAAGAACTATTCATGGAGACGTACGATTCGTCTCTCAGACTCTCGATGCCACGAGACGTACGTGTACCCTCCTACGGCCCTGAGGGTGTCACGAACGTTATTTCGAATTGCGGCAGGTTTACCGGGTGGCAGGCCCGTTCCTTGTGATTTTGACACCGGCCGAATCGGATTTTCTTGTGGCTCCGGGCCACCGAAAATAGGTTACTCGTCTCGTGCCAATTTTCCTCGGGCCCTCTTCCGCCTTCGAAGGAGCCTTCTTTTCCATAAAAATCGCGCGGCACCCGGACAACTGTGGTAGGAAAAACGGACGATGAACGGGGGAAGAACGGGGGAGGGAGGATGAAAGACGATAGGGGCAAGGAGCGAGAGGGAGATAACGGTGGATCGCCTCGCTCGTATTGATTGGTCTTTTGTGAAAACTACACCCTCGCGTAGCAAGCCGTCCTGCCGAGTCACTAGACCTCCGGGGCATTCGACGGCTTCGAGCTCGCAGCCCCATCTTGGATTGCGCCCGGCGAAATCGCGATTTAGCGGGGTAAAGTACGCCCCCGTGCCGACCGATCGGCCTGGCCGTGGTACACACGCGGACGCAGGGAGGGATGGGAACGAGAGCAATCGGGAAGTGACGTAAGGGATCACGAGCGACTGGCTCTGGCGATAGAGCGACTCTATATCGGCATCGATTCTCGAGTGACCCACTTTCGCCTCTGACGGGAGTCCCCGGCCCTCCCCTCTTCCCCCTCTTTCTTTTCCTTTGCCCCTCCCTTTCTAACCCTTGATCTACCTGTTTCGCTTCCTCTTATATACATATTCTCTCTCTCTCCCTCTCTCTCTTCCTCTCTCGCTCCCTCTCCCTCCTCTCCTCTTCCTCTCTATCCCTCCTTGTCGCACTCCAACTCCGTCTTCGTCAGTCGCTATCTTCGTCCCTCTTATTTACACACTCTCTTCTCTCGCATTTATCCCTTTCCGTCTTTCTCGCCCCTTCTCACTTGTCGTCACTTTCATCTCGTCCTTCTCTTTTACGGTCTTTACACCTATGATCCTCCCGCACCGTGCTCAGCCATCTCTCTCAGCCTCGCCCTCTCGCCGGTCATCTCCTTCTCGTTGCCACCCTCTCTCGCACTTTCCAACGCTCTATCCCCTACCGCTGAGCGGCCCCTCTCCCTCTCTCCCTCTTCCTACTGCCCTATGTACTCCCCACCAGGCCGGCGCTTTTCCCCCCTCCCCGGGCGCCTCCTTCACCGGTAGCGAGCGAACACCTCCTCCCCCGATTCCAGCCGCCCTGCCTGCCTGCCTTCCACGGCCGAGCAGATCTTGGGGGTTGTACGGGATGATAGCCGAGTGAAAAAGCTCGCGAGTCCCAAGGAGTTCGCTCATCAGCAGCAGCAGCCCTGGCCTGCCACAATCCCTTCGACTCGGTCATCGTAAGTGTCGTGTCGGGAGAGAGGAAAGAAAGGTGATGGAAGGAAAGAGGACGAGAAACTGAGCGAGAGAAAGAAAGTGTGTATGAGTGTGAGATAGAGAGAGATAGAGAGAGAGAGAGAGAGAGAGAGAGAGAGAGAGCGGGCGAGAGAGTGAGAGAGTACGAAGGAACGAGCGTAAGAACTGAAGAAAAATTCGATAGACAGCCGAGAAAGGGAACAGGAGAGAGGGAGAGAGAGAAAGAGAAGGAGAGAGAGAGAGAAAGAGAGAGAGGGGGAGAGAAAGACCAACGGTGAACGACGGAAAAATATTCGGCGGGTGAAAGAAGGGCAGCATTTGGCACGAGCCATTTGCGCAGTATTCAACCCTCGATCTGCCGTGGAGTGTCAAAGCCAGTTCTCAACGTTACCGGGAGAGAGGCTCGCGGCTCGTCACGTTTTCCTGTACATCCAAGGTGACGTTCCCGTAGGGGAGTTCCTTCTGGAGCACCGTGCAGAAGCGGCGAAGGAACGTGGTGAAACGAACGCGGCGCAGTGTCAGTGCTATCGGTTGTTTAACCAAGGGACCCATCGGTATGGCGGACACCGCAGCCCTGGTCAGCGCTGGACGGTGATGGTGCTGTCACCATCGCCACCCTCGTCGCCGGCTCTCAGTGTCAGTGGAGGCGATACCGCGTATCGGCGTGCAGTGGTGTCCCGTGCGCACCGAGTGTGCACGTATACTACGTACCTTTGGTGGTGAGATCAATAAGCAGTGCCGTGCCACCCGACATATCGCCCTGGTCTATCTCCGCCGAATATCAGTTCTGGGGTTCGCCTCTCTCTCTTTCGTTCCCATTACCCGCAGTTCTCGATGACATTCGGGAACCTATTTTCCTTTGATTCCGGCAAGTAGAACGGATCGTTTTTCGTCCGGCTTCGAGAAGTGTCCTCTTGCTCCTTCCCTTTTAATCGGACGAGGTTTTGAGTTTATCGCGCGTGGACGTACGGATCGACCAGAGGAATCTGGTGGCCGAGGTTTTGATTCATCGAGAACTCTCTCTCTTTCTCTCTCTCTCTCTCTCTTTCTTTCCTTCCTCAGTCATACAAAGAGCCACTGTTTTCGTCCTCGTGAGCGACTGTTCTTAGACGATGGTGCTCGAGGACAGTTCGGTTTGGGCATGGGAGCTGGTGAATAGATTTTTGGCCACCGACAGCTCATGGGAATTCACTCTCTCATTTAAACTCAATCCCACGCTGTCTATATCCTTCGACGTTTCGTGGACTTTGTCGGACACGAGTGCTGTTGGATGCTCGTTATAAGGGGACTCCGGTACGATAAAGTTCCTTTTTTCGAAACTCGAATGGCAGTGATGTCGACCTAAGTATCTTTCATCTCTTTTCCATCGTCTCTCTTTCCATGCTTCTCGCGTAATGCGGATCCACGCGTTGCCTCGTTCGTCTCGATCTACTCATATCTTGTGCGTTTACTGCCCGATCTCCTCGCATCTTGTCCGTTCGTGCAGCAACATCGACCACTTACTCGTCCAATCTTCGTGACCGATTTCGGCGTGTAACCCTTGGTTGCGCCGGATTTCAGTGGATCCTCCTCTCTTTACACCTTTTTTTTCTCGCGTATATCTCGTCGTCCTCCCCCGCAACTCGGTTTTTCGCGTAGGCCGACGTTTCGCGAACTATCGTTAAACACGTACGATTACATTCAGAACCTCGCGGAAGTCGGTAGAAAATGTACTGCCGTCAGGCACATGAACACGAGACACGAATACGGCCGACACGAGTAATAATCAATCAATAGGTTTTTCATACCTACCTGCCGGAAGGAGGCTTCCCGATTGCTTTACGATCACGATTCAAAGTTGGACACATCGATGCTGACGACAGTCTACGACCAGTATGCGGTAATTGGCAGATTAAGTTGCCAGTCACGCATAGGATTATTGGTAGGCATAACCGTGTAACCTTTAAACGAATGAAAGAAGAGTATAGGGGTAATTAACTCTCGGAAAATAATCGGCGCGTACAACGATTTTTGGAGAAACTTTTCGTGAATTCTAAAACTTCGTTTCTCTTTACATTCGATTCTCTTACTCTCTTCCTGACACGTGAGTATATTTTAGCTTATGTTCTCTGAAACAATGCAAGCCTTGTAATACGATCTCCGGGTAAATAATAGATTTAATGTTTATTCGTACTTGAATCCATTTCTTTCGTGCAAAAATATGAGAGTAATGGCTTTGCATTCATTGCATCTTTCCTGTTCGATGCGATTATCTTTTTTCGGTTCACGCACCGGTATTGTGAAGTATTCGAATTTCTCCTTCAAAAATAGTGATATATTATAATATCGATAAATCGTCATTAAAATATCGTGTCGGCTAAATAAAGGAAATCAAATTTTAACCGAACAACAAGGTTTTTGTCGTGGTTTGATGAAAACTTTACGAAAAGACCTGTTGCCAACCATCGGGTCGAACTAATTTCTCCTCTAAAAACAAAGTTGCGTATCGATGGTATTAAGTCACCCTCAGTTTCGTGACTTTTGCCCTTCTCTTAACGTCTCGATGGATTTTAAAGCCAGCCATCTTCGCATCAGTCTGCGCTCGTGTAACGCGATGCACGTTGAATTACTATCTCGAGTAAACTTTCGACAATGCCTCACCATCCGTCCAATTAACGCGAACGTCGGTCAAACCCCGCATACACGATATCGTCCCGTCGATCGACCAACAGTTTGATACAATGTCCCCCATTTAATATCCCCCCCTTGTTCAAATCGATCTAAAGAAAAGCATCTCGCAATTACCAAAACCTTGCCCTTCGCGCAGGGACGTACGTATTAACAGAAATACAAATCCGTACAAGGGCGGTGAAATTTTTGAGAATCCTCGAGTTTGCCGGAATACTCGCTGATTCGACATGGTGCTCGAGTATTATTTTGAAAATATCTTTAGAAAAACATTGCCCACGAGTGATTTTAATGCGGTAGGAAATTCTCCCCGCCGGTCATGTAAGAGAGTCACTTTCCTTCGTAGCACAGATCGCTCATCGGGACATTGTTCGTTGCGAAATATAATTTTTTGTTGAGAGTTTCAAGTGTATCCCTAATCGTGGGTCGTCTTGTGCAGCCTAGCGGACACCGCAAAAGCCGGCAATTAATTAAGATAGCTCCTAGATACACGGTAGATCGATAGGGACTGGCCGTGATAAAGACGGGCGAGGGTTTCAGACTTCAGGGATGTTGCAGTGCTGTGGTGTTGGAGGTGGCGCTTCCACGGCACCTCAGGCTCCGCAGCTGCAGGGTACCGGATCTGCTGTCGGGACTACCACCTCCACGAAAACCACCATCATGCAGGACCCAGTTCACGAATCTATCCTCGAGGTGAGTTTCCAGCTTTCCCCTCGTTTCAGCGCCCGCGCTACTTCTCGCTGTACGTCCTAACCCATTTTCCAAAAAGTATCTAAAGTTGTGGCGCCCGTGCGATCGCTTTATCGTACGGCCGTTAATTTCAGGTCGATTTGCAAAGCATCGATTGACAATGTGGGGAGTATAATTGTAGGTATAAATGGGTCAAGTGCATAGAACCCTTTCGCATCCGCGCCTGGCCTGTGTACACATTTAACCCTTCAAGGCCTGAATTTTTCTACCGTCACAAAACAGTCGTCGGCGAGAAATGAAACTTTGATTATTAATAGCGCACGTACGGCCGGAGTGTTACACGATCTTTTGTTCATAACCTCGTTCACACTACGTTTAATCACTCACGAATGACAAATATATCATTATTCCCAATTTGTCAAGTGGAATTTCCAAGATGAATTACTCTCCGTTCCGAGAAGGCATACGGTAAAGGGGATACCTCAAATTATATATATATATATATATATATATATATAACAGATTTGTCTCAAATATTCGATAAATGACTGATAAGCGAATCAACAAAAATATTGGATACGCATAAATATTTCCATTTCCCTTCACGGGCGTTCGCATTAATTTATAATACCTGAAAATCGATTTCCATAATATTTCCGCCCAATCTTCCGCCAACTCATACCAGCCCATCAATATGTTTCAAGCCTAATTACACTTCCTGTATCACACAAACAGAGCGCAGACTTGCCAAGAGTACATACGAGACTCTTGTCCGGATATTACTGATACGTAATTGTATACTATATTTAATCCATTTACCGTGCTGCGTTTTAAAATGTACCTTCCATTCGATTCTCGCGCTTTGATGTATGAAATCGAGGAGGGACGGGGCAAATTTTAATGAGAACGGCGTAATCATTTGAACTTTGATTTTAGCAAATGCGCGAGACGGAGGCCCGTAGGGCGGAATTGGAGAGGCAGTACGCCGAGGCACAGATGCAATTACGGGAGAAGATAGCGGGGCGTTACCAGGGGCCGGAATCGGTCGAAGCACTGCAGTCTAAGATAAGGGAGCTCGATAAGAAAATGGAGCTGCAGATGGTCAAGCACGAAGAATTATCCTTGGAGCTCACGACTTTGAGAAGGGCGCGGAGCAGAGGGCAGTTTGTGGGCCATGTCTCAAGTTCGGAAATCGATCGAATCATAGCGAAAATGGAGCAGGATAATACGTGCGTATTGCCATGTCAAAAGCGCGTATTAATAGTTGCGACGAAATTGTTTGCTTTAGAAAACCGGTCGGCTTAAAGCTACATTTTGGAACGATTTACATCCAGAATGTTTTCGTAAGGAAAACTCTTATCATTCAAAAATAAAAGTTTATTTAAATCATGTAGAGTTTTGTATTTTTTTTTATGTATGTAAGTAATTTTTATTTTTATTTGTAGTGTTTTTTGTATCTTTAGTTCTACAAAATGTCAGATGCATAAATAGGGGTTAATTAAAAAGACAAACTTCAAAGCGATACTTGATTTGTATTTGTGATAAAGAAATTGTTTTTCGTAATCAAGAAGTTCCGTGATAAGTTTTGGTGCGCTATGCAGAAATAAGCAGAAATACAATATCTGTGATTAAGAAGCCAAATTGAAATTTTGTTGCCTATTGTTGTTGAAACTATGTCGCCAAGTTAAGATTGTACTCTATAAATTCCGCGTTAAAAGTTTTCTGCGAAACTTTTGTCTTATGAAATTCTTAGATTCTCTTAACAATGTTCCGAGCAGCAGATATGTATGCTTCACAACATTCACGAAAGTATTTGTTAATATATCAAATATTCGTGATACCATATTTATCACAGAGCGGTAAATTTATAAAACACTTTTGAATTTTACCAAATATTCCGAGTACATTTCAGGGTCTTATTTATAATAAAAGCGATTCGATGTTTTTATTTTCAATAACTTTTCACGACTAATTGTTCTCGTAATAATTAAAGAAACTTTAGAAAATGTACGTACGTCACGACAATTCGCAACTATCTTAGTCACTCCTAATGCATACTTCTTTTGGGAAAACGTTTCCAATCCAAACTTTTACCAATTACCGTACCAATATCTTATTATATCAAGCTGCTACAAAACATAATATCGACCTAAGGTTTTTTTTTTATCGCTTCTCTTATCGTGATGGTCAATCAAAGAATTTTTATTCGCTCTAGCAGCAGGGTAAAAATTCTTCCTTTAACCATCAAAATATAATGTGTTCGAATAATTGAACTGTTTCAAAAATTCCATCTCATTTTTCTTTTATGCAGCGGTGCCACGATGCTGCACGACTTGGATCATACTCGCGTAAGCGTAACGACGCAGCAACCTTCTTCGGCGCAGGGTATTCTGCGTTCAAGTTCGGAGAATCTTCCTAACCTCGGCCAGCATCAACATCCGCCTCATCCGCACGCCCTTAATCTCGGAATGCCCGCGCAAATGAGTCATGTACGTATTCCATCACACGATGAGTACAATAAATCTGCAATTAAGGTAAAGGTACCAGTGGTTGACACTTTAAGGAATTTTTTACCCATTCGTTCACATAGCTCAGGTTAAATTCACTTTGTGGCAAATTTATGACTGGTAGTCGATGCACAAACTATTCTTCTATTAAATTACGACAAGTATTTATTCTCAAAGGCGATTGTAAACATTGTTTTTTCGAAAAGTAAAATTTGGTTAAACAGTTGACACCCAGCGATCGCAAAAGATTTAGTAGTTGATATACTTTTGTTTCAGTAGGTGACACGGGGAGAAAAACCAGTTATTAAACTAGTCTTGGTAATGTAAATAATGCAAACTTGCGATATTCACATTTTAACCAAGTCCTTAGCGATTTATATAAGAAAATACGCAAGACTAGTAACAGTCGCGCACGAGCGCTATGACACTTCTCAATGGTGGACTATGCACAGTATTTTACAATTAAGCAGCTGCAGAACGACACTATATAGATTAATAAGGTTTGATGTATTCCAGTTTGTGGTTTCCTTATTTACTTACGGTTTTTATTTAAACGTGTCGAGTCTGGTACAGTGTCAACTACTGGTACTTTTACCTTAGTTTTATTTGTTTGTCCGTTGACGTTGAGAGAAGGATAGACGTCTCTCTCTCTCTTTCTCTCTCTCTCTCTCGTGTCCACGATCAGCCCTTAACCCGGCAAGAAGTCCGTGGCGGATGGTTGGTTGGATGAGTATCTCTTAATAGCAATGTTGGATGATCTGTCCCCTGAGCAATTGTTGCTCCCAGATATGGTGGCGTTCCCAAGGACAGGTCACCTCGCCGTACCAGGTTTTCGGATAGCAACTTGTTGGGTGGTATCAGAGAGTCCAGAGTCAAGGATCGAAAATTGAACACCGCGATATAACGAACAACGTGTATATTTACAAACTGAATAATGGAACTTCTACGATTGCTATGATTAGGTTACCTGTAGTACGAGGAGTCGCCTATGGAATTGTATTACAGTGTCGATTGATAGAAGTCTTTGATATGATTCTCGAGTACCTCTAGTCTGAGAAATCGCCTAACGACCTGCACTTGCGTGTTCTTGAGTTAGATGTTTTTTTCGTTGGAAAAACGATGGTTATTTAACTGGGTAGGACTGGCGGTTTCGTTAAAGGTTTTTAGGCGTTTTAATTAATTTTCACCTGAACAAGTAATCGTTTATCAGATGTTTTGTGGTTATTTGACCAGCTCGTGACCTGGTCACCCTTTGGTTGAGTTTTCTATAGAGTAGTAAAACATCTGGTGATCACTTTCTCAGATATTAATTACCGTTAATGCCTAATGCAATAATAGGCTTATTGAATTTTCAAGGAAGATCAATCAGACTTTATCAAGTCTACTTACTCTTAACTGTAACTGTTTAGATTGCTAGAATAAATACTTGATTTTTTTCTATTCGAGAAATTAGAAATATATTTCAACACGATGGATTTATTTTAGTGGATTCCTTACACTAAAATTATGGATTCTCTATTAATTTCTGAGTGATGAAGTTAGTACTGGTCAGATACCTATTCTTCTTTCAAATGGTTCAAAATATTCTGTGATATAATACATTAACTACTTATATATTCTTGGCTATACTGTAGTCTCTCGATCAACTCACTTTGATTTTAATCTGACACTAAAGAGTACATAATAATTTGTGGAGGATAGATTTTATATTGCTCCGATACCTAAATTAATAAGTTGAATAACATTTCGGGTAGTTTAGAGTACATTATGGGATCGTGAGTTTGTTGTACAATTTATGAAGAAAGTTTTTCATGAAGACTAATAAGTTCTATACTTTCAATGTCTAAAAAATTAATCGAGAAAAATTATCAAGGTATTTTATATAAATTACCAAAAGATGATTTGTTTATCTCTTTTTAAACAATATTGTTTAGTATAATTTTATCTACTTTAGGCGCGTAGGAAACTACAAAATCATTATATGGGTTGAGTTGTTGCTTATTTATCACAGTAATAATTAAAAAATTACGGCATTTCAATTACTTTCTATCTCTGAACAAAACCACAATTCGTTTCTAATCGCATTCGCATGTCAACGCTGCGAACGTAACTCAATATTCCATAGCTAAATTAACCCGTTCGTAATTATATTTCGCAAATGAAATGGTGCTGATAGCTGGGGCTCGGAAAACCGGGACAGATTCAGTTCCTCAGACATAAATTAAGCGCATCATCCTCATTTCCTTTACAGTAATATTCTCATTTTTTTCTGCAAAAGGAGAAAGAATGATAAAATCAATATAGAATAATGCGTCAAACTTCATGCTTTTATTATCATTGTTAAGCAGTTGCATTGCAAGCGTATAGACACAAGAAAAGGGGATGGAAATTTTCTTGAATGTGATCCTTTATTGGATTTACTTTAATCGAATGAATAAAACCAGCACTGAGTGTGAATAAAAAATAATCAGTGGTATACCGTATCATGTATAGTTCAGTATTCAATAACAGATAATCCATACGCAGAATTTTCTACAAGTATGTGTAGTGTGCAGAGGATAAATGTGATCAAAGAGTAAGTTTTATTGCATTATTGCAAATATATTATAATAATATTATAAAATATTATAATAGTTTTAGAATACTTACAACAAATTGATTGCTGGAAGATGGATTGGTTGTGTTTTGAATATTCATTCTATTAACTCTGGATAATTTTCCACGTGATATCTATATACATGCAGTGATACGGAAATTACCTTGGTTAATTTTATCATCTTAACGATCAATGCCGAAAGATAAATCAGAAAAATATTATATATAATATAAGTATGAAAAAAATATAAAATAAGATATTTAAAAAATATGCTAATTAATGCAAAAAATCAAAGAAAAAAAGAAACAGAATTACTCGAGTTATTGTTATTAATAATAATGAAGAGGTGACATTTCACATAAGAAACAAATTTAACAAGCCGCTAAAGTACCAAAAAAATTCTTCTATACGTACTATTTTGTACACCAATTCTTAAATCGAATATTATAATTTCTTAGCTGCCCTTTTATACAGAGTTTTATGAAGCTGGACAACCTCCATAATTGCTTGCATAGCCTCTTCTCTATAATTTCTAAAGTTACCCTTCGTAGGAGGCATCTCAAACTTGACAGAAGAACCAAGTCAGTAGTTGTCACTTAGTAATTTAATACTTAACACCCTATTTTAGCTACTGAATAATAGACAATTGCAAGTTTTAATAGTTGACACGGGATGAATTTAGACAGTTTAGCATTCCTTGTTGTCTATTTTAATAAACAAACCCTATTTTAAGTTTCGAACAACATAAACGGATGCCCTTTTGTACCCACAATGATTAAATAATACAAACTTGTAACACTTATATTTTAACCAAATGATTAACGATTCATATAAGTAGATACTCAAAAATCGCAAGAGTCGCGCACGGGTTTGATTAAACCGATCGCTACGACAGTATTTTACAATATGCTACAATATGCTATTGCACTATACGCAGTATTTTACAATAAAGCAGCTCAAGAGCGACACTATATAGACCAATAAGGTTTCATGTATCGTAGCTCGTGATTCCTTTATTTATTTACTATTTCTGAAAAAATATCAACCACTGGCACACTCTCAACTACTGATGCTTTTACCTTAAAGCTTCTCGAGCCTTGTTCATCCAATTCTAATGATCTGTTCCAAACAGTACGCAGGTTCGCCCATGCCCCTGACTCCGATGATGCCGGGCTGCCCGCCATTGACGCCAAACGGGCCGCCATATCACTACAGCGAACCCATACCTCCGGCGCCGTCACTCTCGACCAGCCAGTCCCAGCCGGCGTTCCAGCAAAAGCTTCAACCGTATCAACAACAGCAGCCCGGCCACGGCGAGCTGCCGAGCTCCCACTCTCAGAGCGCTTTGCCCTCGCAGCAGAAGCAGCCGCAAACGCACACACACTTCGCGAGCAATCAGTATCAGGAGAGTTACCCCCATACGCAGACCTACCAGCAGCCGCTTCAGCAGCAACAACAGCAGCAGCAGACGCAGCCGCATCCGGCCTCCACTACGTACCTGACATCGGCTAGCCAAAGCGCGATACCGCATTACACGCAGTCGGCCCAGACCGCCCAGAGTTATCAACTGAATGGAAGTCAGCAAGTACGATACGCGGTAACAAAAACGGAAAAGAAAAACACGAGATTAGCCATTTTTATCGTTGACGTTGTACAATACGGAAGTCGTATGAGAGCTAGTCATTCGCAAAGAGAGTTATGTGATTCGAAGAGCTTGAGTGGTGTAGTGGATAGAGGCTTGGGCTTCCACGCGGGGGACCCGGGTTCGAATCCCCGCCGATCAACTAGTTTTTTTCCATGTGATATGAATAATGTAGTTCTGGTAATTTAGTATTCACCTTAAACAGTCAGCTGTGGCGACCTTTTTTCAAAAGCGCACCTATGTGCGTTGTAAGAATCAAGCGATGACGGGTGTAGTCGTGTCGAACGCAGAGTTAAGCGTCGTTCTTAAAATATGGGATGGAAAATATGGATTTTTTGCGATAAAACACATATAATAAACGAAAAAGTTAGGAAAAATCAAATATTTATAAAAGTTAAAAATTTAAACTATCGTTGTCGAGTGGTATTCACCGAAACAGATGGACATATAGTGGCACTTTGCATGTTGAACGCCAATACCGCGATTCTTTCCAAATCTTTTTTTTTTTCTAACAAAATGTACACCTTCGTAAAGGATTATTCGTTGCTGAACTGTCTGTTGTATATAATCCGGGAAATTTTTTCCGCCCAAGCTCGAAACATTAACCCTCGTTGGCTGAGATTCTGTGAATTTTTGTGCGTCTGTCTGTTTTTATTCGCTTCTTTTATTTCGTCTTGAACTCTAAAGATTTTAAACTTATTGGAATTTACGAATATATATTAGTTTTTGCTGAAATTACAACCTAAATAGCAAATGGTAACTAAAGTTTACGCATGACGGATATAGTTGTCATGACACAAAATACTGACATTCCTCCCTGACGAATAAAGTCATCAAACACAGCTGACTGATTAAACAGTGGGTCCTAGGCCAAATGACCTTAGTAGTCGCTGTTGAAAGTAAATTAAAAAAAAAATCTGTGATTCTTAACGTCTTTGTTTATGAATTTGTTGGACTGATTTTTACCGTTGTTAGTGTTGATGAATTTTTTGTTTATCCGTCGATTTTATGAGATTGTACAGCATATCTTAGCTGTAGAACTTATTGGTTATTAATATAGCTGGTGGAAGGGTAGTATTGAATTTAGAATAAATAAGCGCGACAAACATAATTTTCGTAAGTCGTGATGAAGGAAATTGTAATAAGATTTTGATTTCTCGGTATTCTCGCATATTTGTTGAAATCCATACAAATGGCTTTCTCAACATTGTTTTCTCGGTAATTATACATGTAGTGTATACTTGCGATCAAATATTAAATCCTTCCACGTTTTTACATTTTCTATCAAGAAAAAAGTTTTCGGTCACTCTTATTCCAATCCTTTTTCTTTTATTTCAGTAGATTATACAATTACGTTACTTGATATATTCTACGTTATGTTACTCTCAAACCGGATTAATTATATTGAAATAGAACTACTTACTTGAAATTTTAAGCTATAGTTAGAATTTATAAGAGTGAAGGTTTCAATACATTTCGATAGGTTATATTTATTCAATTATGAGTTTTATATATCAGTTTCCTATACACTTAGAAATTACACACAAGTACATAGGCGATAGCCAGCTACACATTTGTAGGCGTAGAACCGCGTAGGCGATTGGCCAATATGCTAATAATCCACGAGAAAGAATTGCGCGATAAATAAGGCTCGTGGAAAAGCAAGCAGATTTCACTGTACTAATAAAATTTATCTCCCCCAGGCAACGACATATCCAAATTTGTCCATGGCGACGCATCCGAATGGAACTTATAGCGTAGGAGGAACTAGTTATAGTACCCAGCTGGCGCATCATAACTTCTCCGTACCACAGACGAGCATCCCCCAGACGACGTTGTCCTCGCTGCCGCCGTTTTCCACGTCGTCGTTTCATTCTACCCTCGCGGCTCTCACCAGCGTCCCCCAATCAGTTCTTCCCTTCTCGAGCGTACCGAGCACTTACGCCACCAGCGGATCGACTTATTCAACCGTCGGGACCAACGCCTTTGGCACATCGGGCGTCAGCTCGGGTAAGGAACTTGGTTTTTCTCGATTTCTACAAGAAGCCACACATACTTTTAACACTTTGGTGTCAAACTTTTAACATTAATCATTCTAATGTAGTGCAGGTTTTGCAAATGAAGTACCTGTACATGTATATTGCATTTAAAAAACATCGAATGATATTATTTACATAGTAAGAAATCAAAAATTTTATTATAATTCATATACGTATTTATATATGGGGATGAAGGTGTGTATGAAAACTATGTGCAGATTATTTAGTAATTCAATAATGATAATAATTCGAGGAGAACCGTTTACAGACTAGGTTTATGTACGTGTGTGTATAGTACATGTAATCTAGCCTGTAACAGTTCTCCTGTAGTAGCAGCTGGTGACTTAACGTACATATTCATATAATAGTTATGGCAATTTGTAGACATAACAGTTCCTACAGAGTTAATTACGTCTACTAAATTTTGCCACTTTAAAGGATTAACTAATATGCTTCTTGCAATTAAACTTGATTTTGGAAAGGACTTCTTCGATAGGGTTCAGCATTGAAGGATATGGTGGTAGAAAAACCAGTGTGTGGCTTGTCTGATCAACAGAATCACGCACTTTCTGCGTCCTGTGGATACTCGCGTTGTCAAAAATCAACCTAACTTTTTCCAAATGATCGTCTTCCAATTTCTGAAGTAATCTTCGAAGAAAGTCACAGAGTTCTGAATTTCTTACTGTGTAATTAACATTATTCGATGTTTTTTAAATATAACATATATGTGAAAGAACTTGATTGGCGAAAGGGTGAATTTAATTTGAAAAACTTGTACAGCACGACAAGGCGTCGTTTGTTATTGATGCTCAATTCCTTGCAATAAAAATAATTTGGTGCGCCTAGCGTCAACCATTTCCTATTTAACTTATACGTAAAAATAAACGGTAAATCGTCAGAGAGATTCTTAGAGCTTCTTAGCGACTAATCAGAAATAAATAGATAAGCGTTAGTTTATTCAATTCCTCTGCATGGTCATTACAAAAGTATTAATAATAAAAGAAGATCGTAGAGTTCTTGATTTTTTACTATGTAATTAACATTATTCGACGCTTTTTAAATATAACATACATATCTGTTTTTTAATATATTAATTATTTATTATAATCAACTGTTATAAAAGTACTTGTTTTGCAAAAGGACGAATTTCATTTAAAAAGCCTCTGAAACCCTTCGCACACTTTCTCACAGGTACCACTTCGGGAGGTTTGTTACAAGCAATAAGCGATCCCTTACAAGCAATGCAGCAACTCTCCGCCCAGTCCCAGGCGAATCAGCTTCAGCAACAAGCTATAATACAGCAAATCCAACAAAGTTTGCGCGCGAGCTCGCCTACCGCACCTGGTACGACCGGCCACCATTTCCTTGGTTCAAGGCAAATGCCAAAGATCCCCACTAGTATACTCACCAACCCCTTGGACCGACTGACCAATGACAATATCGTACCCGAAGGTCAGGTGGATATGCTGGACATACCGGCGAAAGGCAGATGTTACGTATACATAGCACGTTTCAGTTACGAGCCCTTCCAACATTCGCCCAACGAGAATCCGGAGGCAGAGCTGCCCGTTCAGGGCGGCGAGTACCTTCTCGTCTGGGGACAGCCGGACGAAGACGGCTTCCTGGACGCGGAGACCCTGGATGGTAGACGAGGCCTCGTCCCGGCCAATTTCGTTCAGAAACTGGTCGGTGACGATTTACTAGAGTTCCATCAGACCGTACTCGGTCTTAGGGACGTCGACGACTCAGCCTCGACGAATATCCCCCAAGTGAGCAATGTGAGACTCGCGATGCGTAATTTTCTGGCACGTAGAACATCGGAGACTTTTCGGTGTCCTTTACGGGGCCAGGTGGGAAGCTAATGCCGCCTCCTGGACGATCTTGAGCGATTCGAAAGATGAAATCCGTTTTTGCCTTTGGCCAGAAAATAAGGAGGTCGTTGTAAATTAAAGAGCTACTCGTTGGTGAAGAAGTGAACTGTTATGCATTTTCTTATTTATTTTATTTTCTGTCGTATGAGCATACAAGTATAAATATTAAGGTATGCTCAGAGCTATCAAAATTTGGAACGAAGTTTGAGGCTGTTAGGTCAAATTTAGAGGTAGAAATCGGAGATTGTTGATCATTAGGGGTGTCGGAAAAGAGTGTTGTTTTTTGTTGACTGGTTTCGGGGATTAGTCGCGTTTTGACTATTATCCTTTGAAGACGTGTTTTGTGTTATTTCGGTGACTTTATTTGTCAGGATTGTATCGTGATTTGTAAAATTAGAATTTTGTGTCCCAATTTACAATGGATCGATTTTTTACCGAGCAAAGAATTTATTTGAAATTCGATGCTTTGTCATTTTTTGAAAAAAAGAAAGTGCAACGATTACCACTAGTAACATTAGTGCTGTACTTGGCGATTGATTGGATGTCCGCAAATGTCAAAAATGGTTCGAGAAATTTCGATCGGGAAATTTTGATTTGAAAAATAGCTCTACAAGTGGAAATCCTAGAAAAGTGGACATACTGACTATTGAAATCGAAAGCGATGCAACTTTATGGATTGAAAAAATTGTGAACAATCTCGGATACTCATGGTCGAGTGTTCGAGAGAATCTTTAAAAAATCGGGAAGGTGTGGAGAGAAGGCAAACTGATTCTGCACAATGTTAAAAAAACGACTTTTCCGGTACTCTTAATATATCCATTATTCTTTCCGCCATTATAATACAATATTACAGAAGTACAAAAATTATATTATGTGCAGGGTAGTAAAGTAGAAATTCAGATGACAAAGGATCGATCAAAACTGTTTTTGTGTTACGGATGGTTAGAAAAACACGTTCGAAAGTTACCAAACCGTGGGACTGATTTTTCCTATTTTTAAACCAGTCTTACCCTTTGTTGTTCTTTATTTCAAAATGGATTTTATATAAATACTGTATATTATATATTTTTCAGTTTTATTTTTTTTTTTTACAAAGAAAAAAAGAATTTTGGTTTCGTAAAGCCGTATAAAATTACGGGTATTGTGGTAGCCAGCAACAACGATGTTAGTGAATCACTAATGATGGAATATAAATGATAAACCAAACGGTTTAATCATTTTGTGCAAATACTCTCGTTAACCTTGCTATTTTTCTATTGGAAATATTACAAATATTTTTAAACTTTTACATTCCGAATCTTTCAGAGAGGTGAACTGAACGAAAACTGATATTACCTTTGGTACCAGTTAATTTTTAATCTAAACGTTTAGCTTTGAACCTACCTGCTTGACATATACATTTATACATATAAAAATGAAAAATTCTCTTTAAAAGTTGATTATAAAAATGCAAGATTAATTAGAATTTCTGTCCTATATAAGATTATTGACACGATTCGCTGAAAGTGAATTCGACTCATTATTTCATCAACGTTATCTACACATATCGATTGAAAAAATAATCGAATTCACTTTCACCAAATCCGCTTGGAGACACGTTTATTTACACCAAGTTCGATTTTAACACGGATTGACGCATTTTCAATATTTTTATGTCACATCAAAATTTCTTCCAATCAATCGAGCAATGGCGGGTTGTGGATTAAGTCCATAGTCTAGAAAATGTTTAATGTGCGCGTGAAAATGTTTAACGATCATAGCAGATCAAGGAGTACGGCATTAATTTTCAAGAAACTTACGTATGCTTTCATCACGTGGTGTGCATTCAACAGAGAGACTGAGGGCTTTCTACGCGTTTTAGTGCTACCTCCAGGACATCGATCTCGAATTGGCCGCATTGGAGGAGGGAAACAGAAATCGGCAGGCTGAACTCTCCGCCTATGCCGAACTTGACAATATTGCGGAGGAAGATGAACAGGAGCCGCCAGGTTGGTATACTTCATCGTACCGCACGAACATTTTCGTTAGCTTTTATCCCCTGTCATACTGTACGGTCGACTTCCGCATGATTGTTGACTTTAAAAAGAGACTCGAGTAACATATCGTTGTTTGTTTGTGTTTAAAAATGGCCATGGAAAGTTTTTCTCTGTGAAAAGTAGATTGTAGCTTGCGCTCGTTGGCTTCTTTGGTATCATCTCATGAACAACTTCCTCGGTAGTTATTCCTCGAGCTTCCTTACAGGTTTTGCAAATCAAATTTTCCACTTTGCAAATAAACTTCGTCCTTTTGCAAATCAAGTACTTTCACACGCGTGTATGTTATATTTGAAAAACATCAAATAATGTTAATTACATTGAATGACATAAAAAATTTGGTTATAATTTATGCAATTGCATATTTACATGTGGAGATTAAGTGTATGCACATTGTATGAAGTGTATTACATATGGTATGAAAACTGTGTGCAGATAATTCGGTAATTCAATGACAATAATAATACAATAATAATACTATATATATACGTACATATAAACTGGTTTATAAACGGTTCTACTGGAATTGTTATTATTATTAAATTACTGAATGATCTGCACACAGTTTTCATACGTACCTTCATTTCCATATGCAAACATGTAATTGTATGAATCATAATAAAATGTTTGATTTCTTATTACGTAATTAACATTATTTGATGGTTTTTTAAATACAATGTATATGTAAAAATACTTGATTTGAAAGAGTATAAATTTAATTTGAAAAACCTGTACAGTTCGTGTGAAAGGACTCATGCAAGACCCTTGTCACAATGATTGATGTTTTTGCATTACAAAGGAATTGAATTTATCATGATAATATGTTAGGTGTGCAAATTCATTTGTTGTTTTTGGATTGAATGGATTATATATTTTGTTTTGAATAAAAGTTCGATGACGCTAATAATGGATGACGGTTGCTAAAATAATTAATTATTTAATAGTCGAAATACGTTGCATATATCTAAAAAAAGGAATTGAGTTTCTTTCAGTGGCACCTAAGTAATTTGCACTCTTAAGATATTTTTGGGTGTGTTATTCAAGTAGTGTAGTAATAAGTTAAAAAAATAGCATCCATATATATTTTTTCGTTTATAAGTCTTGTCACAAGAATAACAGTGACGTTTATTTCGTCATTAATTTTGGCCGAATTTATAATTATCTTATTATTTTACGATATGCTTACAAAGTTATTTTGATGTGGTATTAGGAAAAGTAAATCGAAAAAATATAACAGCTATTGGTGCCAGTAAGAATTTATGAATTAACCATTCACAACCCATAAAACATTTAGTCTCTTATGTTTTGTATAAAGCTTATAATTCGCTTCTATACAGAATTACATTGAAAATAAATGAGATAAACGTAGGAAATGCTAGATTTCTTGTTATTTATTGTAAGTAATCTAAAAATTTAAGAGTACATAGCACCTACTTTGTAGTGACATGCGGAAAAATGCAGTTTGCAATCTTAAACTGTAATACGTAAAAAGAATACTAGATAGTGATTGTAGTGTGTTATATGAAATTAGTATTAGTTTGATGATATCCTCTAGTAAACAAAAGTTTTACACTTATCTGTTAATTACAAATAATGTAAAAACAAAAGATTCTTAAAAACTGACCACGATATTTTATGATTTTCTTGTGTTTATCAAAGAAGTTCTACGCATTGCTTTTTTTCATTATTTCTGCACCGTTGGGTTTTTTCTACGTTGCTAAATAAATTTTCATCTATCATTAATTTGTCATTAAAAATAACTCGAATCTTACATGTTTTATTGACATATTAATTGGTTCTCATTTAAAAAATCATTTATACATTTAAGACGTGAAAACCAATATTGTTTATGAGATGATCGAATTTCTTGTTAGTGTTTCTTGTAGTCACTGAATGTTTCTTGTTAAATGTCTAATTGTTGTGCATAAGTTGAACAGTAATACAATATGTAGGATATTAAAAAATATTATTCAATATTTATGTGGGACATAAAATACACTTTTTGTATCTCAGAAACGCACCTTTTAATCTGTGATTACTAAAGCTTTTTTCAATCGACATACTGCATTGATGTATTATATTAATATTGAGTAATTTTTTTAACACCCTATATAAACTTCTTATGCAAATGTGACTCAACGAAGTGCTATAAATATTTTATACAAATGTCTCCAGTTTATTTTAATCCACTTCTGTCCCTTTTTATGGCCCTCTTATTTTATCAGACCTTCCACTAAGTAACGTCCGCACTATTCAAATTTTGTCTTCTATCTTAAGTGAAGAGATATATGGATTAGGAAAATAAGACCTAATAGCATCCGATCATGGTTTTTAATAATTGCTAACACAACTTGAACAGATATTACGTGTGATGTTATCCGGACTGCGATGAGATTATGCACGTCTATCACTGATTTCAATACCAACCATAATTTATCAATAATTATATAACTTTCCAAAAAACACCCATGTCTAATGAAGTTACTTTTGTTACTTTTCCATATGGTAAAACACAAAGTTTCTTTACAGATGCAATTAACGTGATGAATAGGAAAAATAAAGTTTTATAAGTCAGTTTCACGATTATATTATTATTAATTATAATACATTAACATGGATTAGGAATGGCATGATGCAATGTAAGGAATGAGAAGCGCAATATAAGGTTTGATAATGTATTTACAAATATCCTCACGTCTGATACTATTCACAGTAACGCTTTTAAGCAACGTGACTTGACAATACTTCACCGTTAATGGATTATTTAAAAGTTATCTTAAGCTTGGGTTAAATGGCCGTAGTGGTTGGTATGAAAAAGTAAGAACAAAATCTACACTAAAGCTATCAACGTGAAGGGCTCCTCAGGCGGAGCCTTTTCTCTTCGTGGCACTCGACACTCTTTTCTCCTGAGATGAGTTTCTTTGATCTTTTATCATGAACTAAACACGGTGCGTATTTCTTATGCTTTTCTGTTTTACCTATATTCTAATTGCCCGATAAACGATACTGATACAACAAGCACAGATACATGGCCAATAATAACTAGTGGACAGAGATGAATGATAATTGAACAAAAGATAACTTTTATTTTTGTAAAGAATCACTAATATTCTGAAACTGAGTTTCACGGAACAGTCTTTAGAGAATTAGATAATTATCATGTAGTGATTCTTTTTTGAGAAAGCATTTTTCCTCGAGCAAATAATGGACATAGGTTGAGAATACCGCCGAAAATATAACCTTTGCTTTTGTAGAAATTCTCTTGTGTTTTTAAACAAAAGTGCATTATAAGTTTTATTATAAAATCATATTTATAGTGCTATTTGTAATACTATTTTTTGTGAGTGATTTCTACTATAAATAACACAATCAATTTATATTACATATTATTTTGCTAGGTTTGTATAACGATATTTATAGACATGTTATATAACAGAAAACGGGCAGAAGTACGAAAATTGATTAGCTTATTAATTTATAGTATCTCGGTGGGCAATTGTAATGATTTTTTGTATAGAGTCAGTTTTTAACAATTCTTTCGATTATAACTGGTCAATAATAATTACACATAATATTAAGGGGTACAAAAACTATACACAGAATTATGTCCCAATACTATTTTTCATGCACCTAATCTCATGTCTACTTAAAAGTATGGAGAAATTGTTTTATATGGTGTCTATCACAAATCTAATAGAAATATGACCTGTAATCATAAAAACCGCACTTCTTGTCGTTCGCCTGTACAATTTTGCACGTGATATCCATATTGTAAATTTAGTATAGCAAATACTTTTTTTCACACAAAAGACACATTACCCAAAACATCGTCTAACAAAACCTTGAACAATTATAGATTTCCTATAAAAAAAAAAACACGAGATAAAACATGTAACAAAGGAACATGATTTTTTCTACCGTGTTATTTTTAAGTTGCATAAAAACTCGCGCAGAAAAAGAATTGAGGGTAGCTCAAAACTCAGATTAATTATCGTCCGTTAAATACAGAGTGGACAGCAGTCGATGCAAAAACAGATTCAAATACACGAGCAAAAGAAGTATTCCCTCGGGATTTTTCGAGAAAAACGAAAATAAAAAGAAAGAAGTTGAGAATAGAGGAAAACGTACACTGTAGCTCTCGTGATTCGGAAGCCACCTTAAACAGTAGGTCCTAAACCAAATGACCTTAGCAGTCGGTGCCAAAACCGAATTAAAAAAAAAATGTATCTTTAAGAGCCAATTTCACACTTGAGCCGTATCGTCATTATGAACTGATTAAAAAATTATTTTAAAAAATTGAATCGAAAAAGAAAAAAGGAAAAAAGAACTCAGGGAACATTGGACGTTGCTTAGGGGTCGGCTCTGGTAGGTTTCTTTTTCACAGCTCCCCGCGTACTTGGCCAATGAAGTCCGTAATAGAGAAATGCACGATAAACATGGTTGCGTACGGTTTGCCAGTAGTACAGGTCCCTGCTCGGCATAGGACGTAAGTGACCGCGCAAACGGATTAAGCCGAATCTTGCACCCCGTTGAATATTGGATGGACTTTAGCCTGGCTTAGAGAAATAGATAGTGAGAAATTCTTAGCTACAGCTAGGCTTGTCTTGTCTTTTTCCCCTGAAGAAGTCTACCTGTTTTCGGACCTAGTTCCGGCTCCGCAGCATCTCACGCTCGAGCGGCAGCTGAACAAAAGCGTACTGATCGGATGGACGGCGCCTGAGAACACCCACCAGTTGGAATCTTACCACGTCTACGTGGACGGCGTTCTGAAGGTCACCGTGAAAGCCACGGAGAGGACCAGAGCTCTGGTCGAGGGCGTCGACTCAACCAGGGTTCGTAGAAATATTTTGACCTCGCTCGCGGCGTCTCCCCTTATGAATTTGGACCACGGCACGTGTATCAAGGCCAAGCTCGTGCTAATTGCTCTCACGTTCTATGTACACGTCATCTGCAGGTTTCTCAAATTAAATTCACTCTTTGGCAAATGAGATACACGCTTTTGCAAATCGAGCACTTTTACGTATATATTACATTTAAGAAACATCAGATAATGTTGGTTACTTACGTAGTAAAAAATAAAAAATTGTATTATTATATAATTCATGCAATTAGAATAATTATATATCGGGATAAAGGTACCATATGTATCAAAACTGTGTGCAAATAATGAGGTAATTTAATAATAATAATAATTCGAG
The DNA here is from genome assembly GCA_038496175.1 of Ampulex compressa. Lineage (NCBI taxonomy): Eukaryota > Metazoa > Arthropoda > Insecta > Hymenoptera > Ampulicidae > Ampulex > Ampulex compressa. The sequence continues at coordinate 6,685 of JBCFXI010000125.1, read as the reverse complement.
GAGGACCGGTTATGGACTAAGTTATATGTACTATATGCATATATCTATTAATACACATATGTATATATGACCTAGGCTATAAACGATTGTCCTTGAGTTGTTATTATTATTTAATTACTGAATGATCTGCACACAGTTTTCTTGCATCCCTTCATCTCCGTATGTAATTATGTAATTGTATGAATTATAATACAATTTTTGATTTTATAATATATAATCAACATTATTTGATGTTTTTAAATATAACACATGTAAAAGTACGGGATTTGCTAAAGGGTGAATTTAATTTGAAAAACCTGTAACAATGAGGTGTATTAGTATTAAATTATTCCTAATTTATTACTCAAAATAATTAATTTAACAAATGAGCAGGATGAAAACATACGTATTGAGGGCAATGATGAGATGCTGTGCTCATTTTACATGTAAGCTAAGAACAAAACGCGTTCAAAATTAATAATAATTTATTGTTCCAAACATGATAATTGACAGGCTAAGTAGCAAGTGTCATTAATAATTAATCGTTACAAATAAGTTGTTTGTGCAGTAAACCATTCACGAAGAAACAATAGCGCGTTCTTGTAATTCATTTTTATTCTTTACATCTTTAAATTTTATTTCACGTTCCATCAAATTCGTTTCATTAATTAAACTTATGTAGTTAGATTTACAGTGTTTTGGAATATTCTATCCTTTTAATTCATTCAAATATTCAGCAAAAAATGAATTAAGGTTTTAGGTACACGAACGAAAATTCACCAGTCAATAACGAAAGTTTCGTTAGCGAACAAACTAAATTTAGCCGGGAAAGGACCGAAACTGCATTACTAAATCACCGCGAATTCATTAACAAGCGGCTAAAAATTTCTTGATAAATAACCCAAAATTCGTTAGCCCAATTTTGGCAGTAAATAAAGAAAAGTTAGACAATACTACAGTGGTATAGTGGATAGAGTTGGTTTTTTCATGCGATATGTATACTGTAGCTCTGGTGGTTCCGGAACCTACTTAAACAGTAAGGTGGTCCTAGGCCAGTGGTTTTTAACCCTGAGGTGCGTGCAGCCCTGAAGGTGCAAGAGAGTATTTTCAGGGGTGCAAGAAAGAAAATCACAAACTTTAATAAAAAAATGTAATAAGTAAGCACTTTAATGCAAGGATTTGGCAAGAACATAATGACAGGTAGTAAAAAATTAGCTTGATTTACTGAAATATTAAAACATTGGAAACGTCAAATTGAACACGGGAATTTAGCAAACTTTCGTTTGCTGGAGTCAGCCGTTTTTGAAAATGAAAAAAGATTATTATACCAGAAATTATAATACACCTCCAGCAAGTGTTTGTGGATCGTTTGATGGATATTTTTCCACGGAAAATATCAGCTAAATTAATAGATGGATACTCAATCTAGTTTTGTTTGATTCAAATTCAATGGACGACAACGACTTGTTAAAAGTAGACCTTATCGAAATACACTTCCAAATGAGAACAAAACTCAGAAATCGTTTAAGTGCATCCGATGACTTACGCGTGGCTCTTTCAAAACAAGAGTCTCGCTTTAATAGAATCATTAAGAATAAACAACAACAACCTATCCATTAAAATTGAAATATTGCTCTTTATATCACACAATAATAAACATTTAAAATAAACACGGTATTTGCTTATGCAATAAATCTTTTTTCTTAAATAAAAAATATACACACATTTTCTAGGAGCTTATTTTCAGATTCAAGGGGGTGCTGACCGCTAAAAAGGTTAAAAACCACTGTCCTAGACCAAATAACCTTAGCAATCGGTACCAAACATGAATTAAAAAAAGAAAGAATTTTTCTAAAAAATTTAACTAATAAACCCAAAAAAATTTTATTTATAGAATTTAACTAATAAACCCAAAAAAATTTTATTTATAGAATTTAATTAATAAACCCAAAAAAATTTTATTTATAGAATGTAATTAATAAACCTAATTGATATTTAATTAATAAACCCAAAACTCATTCCCCAAGTTTCGCCAGTAAACAAGGCAAAATTCGTACGAGACTCCATTTGCAAAAGTTAGGCGATGAAAGAAAATGGGGAGCGCCAGCGTGTGCATGCGCGTTAGATTACGGCCACGTAGGCCTCATTTATCACGGTCCTTTCTCCTCCGCTCTGTTCCTCCGGGCGACGATGCAGCCGCACAGGATAAGCGTGCGATCTGTGACGCACTCACGGAGGACATCGCGCGACGCAGCCTGCACGATGGTGATCGGTAAAGATGTAGCGATGGGCCCCACGGCCGTCAAGGCCTCGAACGTGACGGCGACCAGCGCGGTCATATCCTGGCTGCCGAGCAACAGCAATCACCAGCACGTCGTGTGCGTGAACAATGTCGAGGTCAGGACTGTCAAGCCCGGCGTTTACAGGCACACCATCACCGGCTTGGCGCCCTCCACCGTCTACCGGGTAACCGTTAAAGCCAAGAACTTAAGGGCCACGCACTTCGAGGACCAAAATACCCAGGCGGCTAACAACTTGGCCTGCCACATCCACTTCAAGACCTTGACCAAGGGACTGCCCGACCCTCCGGTCGATATCCAGGTTAATTGATCAGATCATTTTATATGGAACCGTAGTTTAAACTCGTAGAACCCTAGAGGTATAGCGGATTGAAGAAGCGACTTATATATTAGGTTGTACCAAAAGTTTCCTCCGTTCTATAAGGTGATAATAGACGCAGAGCATATTTGTTTTGTATTATTTTATTAAATTATGCGTCTGTTGATTTTGTATAATAAAATAAAATGCGTCTGTCATAATAGATGCACTACATTTTGATTTTGTATTGTTTTAATTGAATTGTGCGTCTGTGTAATTAGAAGAGGACCGAAGGATAAGGAATAGAATATGTTGACAGATTAGGTTTAGTGTTTGTATAAATATTGCTGGATGAAGCAGCTGCGTGCGGATGGCGAAAGACACTTTTGGGACAAGCTAATACTTGCGCGGTCAGCATACTGGCATAAGCGTCTGTCTTTAACTGCAGCTCGCGTATGAAAGTGTGGGGGATACTTTTGTCTGGACAACGTGCTATCGCGAGTGAAAGAGAAGAATGAACTTGTTCGTGTTTATGGGAACTAAATTGAACAGCAAGGAAATCTATATACTTATCAAAAAAGACTAGTGCAGAACATTAAATATCAGCGCTTAGGCAACCTCTTTGCTGCATGACGCAGGACATTTGTTTGTGACGTTACAGCAATCAAGATATTTTTATACGGAGAATGATACTTGTTACTTGTTATTGAAGTTTGTAATGAAAACATTTTCAATTGCTCCTAAAATTATTTCATTGATTTTTCGCTTTGGAATAAAGTTGTGGATATAATTTAATGCCCCTTTAAATATTCAGGGCAACTCGATATTCGATCGATTCCAGAAGTTGAGAAACTCTAGCTTAGGTTATTAATTTGGGATAATATGTTCGTAGAGAGATGATATTGATGGACTAACGAAGGTTGTACCGAGAAAGGGGTAGTATATTCTATGGGGCACATGACATCCCTTTTTCAAATTTGAATTGCATTTTAACGATAACACGTATATTTCATCCATTTTTAAGGTCAGTACCGCAAGAATTATATATATAGTTCTATAAATGACCTTGTATCAACGGTTTTAATATGCTTGCAGTCGCAATAAATCAGGACTAGGCAATTTCTTCGATAATAAGAGCCGTACACATAATATTGCATTTTATAATATTTACGCATCACAGAAAATATTATTTTTTAATTCTATTTATAGGCAATAAAAAAAGAAACTAAGCAGTAGTTCTACTCATTAACGTATCGTCCTGTGTGAGGTGCATACCATAGTTTTAAGGGCTATATGTGGCTCATGGGTTACAATTTGTCCAGCGTTGTTGTAGGTAAACACGTAGACATTGACCTGACCAATTTATTCGACATTAATGAGCTGAAATACCCTTCTGTTACACTGCTAAATTTACACAGGTTTTTCAAATTAAATCCATCCTTTTGCAAATCAAGTACTTTATATAGATATTATATTTAAAAAACATCAAATAATGTTAATTACATAGTAAGAAATCAAAAACTTTCTTATAACTCATACAATCACATAATTACACATGGAAAAGAAGGTAGTATATATTATAAAAATTGTGTGCAGATAATTCAGTAATTCAATAATAATAATAATTCAAAGGGAACCGTTTGTAAACTAGGTTATATGTACATACGTATAGTACATGAAACCTAGTTATAACGGTTCTCCTTGAATTATATTAATACTATTGAATTACTGAATTATCTGCACACAATTTTCATCCATACCTTCATCTCCATAAGTAATTGTATAAACTATAATAAAATGTTTGATTCACTACGCCATTAACATTACTCGATCTTTCTAAATGCAATATATATGTAAAGGTGCCCGATTTGCAAAAGCGTGAATTTAATTTGAAAAACCTGTATACATCGACTGACGCATTGCGAAATCTCGATGGATTCCAGGTGGAGGCTGGACCGCAGGACGGCACTTTGCTAGTGACCTGGCAGCCTGTTGCCCTAAACGGTTCGGCCGTCACCGGTTACGCGGTGTACGCGGATGGGAAGAAGGTCACCGACGTCGACAGCCCCACCGGGGATCACGCCTTGGTCGACATCCACAAGCTGATGGGTCTTAATCCTAAGCACATTACCGTCAGGACTAAAAGCAGGGAGAGCCAGTCCGGCGACAGTTGCGCCACGGCAATACCCTGCAGTGTCCTTCGCAGCGGAGGCACGACTCACCTGCAGCACGGCTCGTCGCACATGTCGGACCAGGTGCAGCAGCAGCAACAGCAGACCGGACCCGTGCAGCAGGACGATCCTAGCCGCCATCGTATGACTCCAGGAAGCCAGAGATACCCCACGGCGCCCGTGCCCTTGCACATGAGGCGACACGGCCCTACCAGGGTCGACGAGCATGGCCAAGTCATCATCGAGACCGATGAGAATCTTTCGGACAAGGAGATCTATCCGGGCCAGAGTATATCTCAAATGGGTAAGAGACGCTTTATCGTGATTACTATTGTTGGAAGAGATGTCGCGGGGCCGGCAATGTACGGTATCGTTGGTGCTTATGAAAGGATCGTTATCGTAGGATTTACGTTTGGTGATCGGATATGTTCTTTTCGTGTTTCATAGCTACTTGTGTTTAAAGAGAGCGTACAGTATAGCAAGGTATAGCGCGATTTTTTTTTTAAGGAGACGATATACAGGGTAAGGATACAGTATCGCGAGGGATAAATGTGTTAACGCTATGCCGTCTGCGTGCTAATTAGGATTTTTTAGATCATGTCGTTTGTCGCCAACGGTTTTTCGAGATTCTCGAGAGATCATGAATCAGCAAGTTTTACTAATTCTATTGTCAACTCTCATGAGTATTCGATCCTGTCCTTCTATTTCTATGAAATTTCGAAGATATTCTCGATTAATTCGAGTAAATAATTCTCGATATTTTTGCGTACGATATCAAAGTGGTGTCATCGGAATTATTTAATAGTTTTTTTCACGACACCAACGTGTTGTCAGCAAACGGCATAGTGTTAAGGTAAATAAGACATATCGTATGAACATGTACGCTATATAGCTTAATCTTTAAATTATGATTTGTTGAAGAGATTGTTCGAAGCACTCGCTTCGTATCTCAACACATGCTTATAATTTCTCACAGAAGTATTAATATGCGTTTATAAATTACTCTTTATGTCCTGAGTGGTTATCGAATGAGTTTGGATTTTTTTTCTGCGTTCGTAGCAGAGGAGAAAAATATGAGTCTTTCTTGGACATAAAAATGAAATATGAAAGATTACGGAATTTAAGCAGCACGCTAACCGTGATTTTAATTCTATCTCCACAGATTTACTTAATTTGCGATTATAATGTTATGGTCAGAATTATTCATATTTATATAACACTTTATTTTGGATATTTACGTACCTTATTCACGTGATAATTCAGAGGTTCATCCGAAATACCTTGCCGACCCCTAGTTTAACTATTAATAGCCATGAGAAGGTGCTTGAAAATTTCAAGCATTTAGGGCGTGGGTTGTATAAAAATGCCAATAGCTTTTTTTAGCGTAATAAATAATTTATATAAATATGCTAAAATAATTGAAAGTTTGATTGGTCGTACATCGGTGCGAAACAAAAATTATATAGTTGGATTGTATTGCCAAATGTTTATCTTTCAAATGCTTTCGTATTTTCCGTTTTTCTTTCGCAATTGAATGTACCGATTTATTGCTTTACGTGCGCTGTTTTTCTTTCTTAATATTTTAATAACGCGAAAACTGCGAAAGCATTTGGTTAATCGTTAGAAATAATCATGGACAATGAAAGTGTTTCCACCGAGTTAAACATAAATGTGCAAAATTTTCAAGAATTCAGACTTGATAAATATACTTAGTGTTGGTATGGTTCGAAATTTTTGAGCGCCTTAAAAAGAACTTTAGAACAATATTTGAAATAGTGAAGATCAAGTCTCTTAGCAATAGACATATTTCAGCTTTTTTACATAGCATGTACAACTACGATAGTCCGAACCAGAGCTATCCAACGGCGCGTTGTTTATAAGAACGAAACTGATCTCCTCCCTATGTTTATACAATAAGATTATCTTTTCTTTTTGCC